>JAHZNC010005052.1:31396-42126 GCA_027744095.1 Zhuqinia jingwanae | reverse complement strand
ATTTTTCATGTACCTAAGTCGATAGTTTAATATATATCCTACTATCTACACGTGTGTGGCTATATATGTACATATAATAAGTGTATACTGTATTTGTACGTACATATGTTAGCTGATTAAGTCATCTTAGTTTATTTTAACCTGTACAGTACTTTTCCTCACACCATTTGATATTTGTATGCATTACAAAAGAATTTTGGATTTGTATTGATTATATATTTATTTATGTGTGTCTGTACCTATAAAAATCTAGTGACTTTTAAGCACTCAAGGTAAAAAGACACGTATACATATACATATATGTACATACTAACTATATTATGTATGCATTCTTTCTCCAGACAACTCCAAAAAAATGTATGAAATAAGCAAACCTGTACTTGTTATGTTCACAATGTCAAGTAGTATATATATTTTTTTTGCAAAATCGGATAAATGTGATCCGAAAGAGAGAAAAAAAATTGGATATGTAGCCGCCGGTACATACATATGTATGATTAGTCTGGTGTAAAACTTTTATTGTCACACTATTATTATTATTATTATACTACTGTGTTTTTGTACTCTATTCTATATATACATACATGTGTATGGATTATTTGCAACTTGTAAATTGTATGTCATAACTAAGTAGTTATTTCTCTCATTTCGTCTATTTTTCTTTTACTTTTTCTTCCTAGCCGTGAAACTTGATACTCTGTTTTTTTCTTACTTTCTTATTCATAGTTTTTTTTATTTTGTCCTTGCTACATGGTCGTTTTTTTTCTTCTTGTTCACCTTTCATCGTCATTGTCGCCGTGTCGTTTTTCTTCTCTCCTTCCTGCACTGATTCACCATTTCACACATTTTGTTTTATTTTTTTCTTCCTTTTATCCCTTGTTCATCATGTGTCTGTTTTGTAATACATACAAAAAACCGTCTGTTGTCTGTCATATTTCTGTAGTCCTATAGTTTTTATCACTTTGTCGCATCTTTTTTTACTCCCTTGATTTTTTTTCTTTTTTTTGTACATAAAAATAAGTAAAATTGTGTAAAAAATGGATAAGATTTACTCTAAAATACTTTGTAATATATATAGTGTAGTGTAATGTATCATTATCCTCATTTTATTTTGTTATTATTATAATTCAAACACACTATATAAAACCGCTGTGTGTGTACTGTACAATAGTATCTCTCTCTCTATATATATATCAGTTTATATATACCTCTGTGCTTTTAAAAATAAACTATCGTTGAAATCCTCCTTGTTATCTATAAAAGATAGATAGAAAAAAACTGATTTAATTTGAGTGTGATGGATGGTTGCTGCTGTGTTTTAAAGGAAACGATATCTACAACTTTGTATCCCTTTATGTCTGTTCTTCTCAGAAAAAATGCCAAGGATAAGGACAACAAGGAGCCTTTCCAAATCTTTGAGAATCACATCTTCCAGGAGTACACCTATAAGAAAATCACCCCTTGTGATATTTGCTCCCAAATTCTCAGAGGTAGGTACAAAAAATATTTTATTCTTTTAAAAAATAAAATAAATCAAATTCAGCTCATTACAGGTGGACAGGTAAACTGAAAATTACACAAGTAGACAGACAAACAGACTGAGTTTTTCTCAAGATGCACATTAATACACAATCTCATGATTATGTGCGACATATGGAACAAGCTTGCATGTATACTGGTACGATATGATGTATGTATATATATTGCAAATTACACGGCGGAAAAATAAGCCACGTGAAAAAATATTAGGAAGCTCCGCTCCAGAGCACATTTTCTTCTTAATTAGCTAAGTGGAGTAATACAAGTGAACGTGAAAGGAGATAAAAGCCATGAGATAAAACCATGAGATTTTGTGGTTGATAATGAAGACATTCACCATACCATAATCATCATCAAATCATCATCATCATCATCGCCAGTAGCAGGAATTTTATGATGACGATAATAATCATACTTAATGAAAATACCATAAATGTATTATAGTAGTTTGCTTTTGTTTGTTTTTGAGTTCTAGCTCTGTGATGGGATGGAAAAGCAAAATCATGTTTACTTTTTGCATCCGTCCTTCATCGAAACGGACAGATTTAATAATACAAGTCGAATGAAAGCGTTGCAAAGTGTTGTTTGGGTTTTCTGTTAAAATGTGTGAGGGTATTAATGTGTTATGGAGTATTATTGCTGCTATCTCGTCATAATAATCACTAATCACAATCAGTCGCAATCAAAATCACGTTCACCACTTTTCAGCTTTCCCATTGCTATTATGTTGTGATGATGGTGGCGGAATTAATAAAGTACGGTTTAGTGGTATTTGGGGGATAATTACCTGTATGAAGTATGCAGATAAAAATAGATATTCTCATGAAATGAATATCGCCGTGGGTGGCAAGCAAGCTGGATTCGGGAACATGCACAAAGGAATTATAGGCTTTATGTTTATTTATCATAGCTATATAGTATACACGTACGCGCCCACACCAATTCACTTGTAGACAGGATGAGTGAGGACGTGATAAGTATTTGTAATGGCGTGGGGCAATACGAGATCTTAAATAAATTGTTGTTTAATTGTCAACAAACTAGCAGTTTTTTTATGAAAATAGTAATAACAAGTTTGTTTTCGGATGTATGTATACTTTATTTTGTGGTTTTATTTTCTAGGTCATACCCGCCAGGGTCTCCGCTGTAGAATGTGTAAGATGAATGTGCACCCTGATTGCCAGGAGAAAGTGGACAAATGCCAGCCAAAAACGCGGCTCCTGAGGAGGCAAAGATCGACGTCGGAGTTAGAAACGAGGCTTTCCCAGATGGCTGATACTCAGCAGGAAGGGGAAGACACGGGAGACGGAGGAGGAGGAGGTGGTGGTGGTGGGAGCAGTAGTGCTAGTGGTAACCCAGCTACCACTGCTCCTACTACTACTACCACTACTGTAACACCAGCGGCAGCAGCTGCCAAAGCGGTTTCAAGTAAAGGAAACACTCCAGGAAGTAAGTTTAGATGCCTATTTTTTTTATATCGAAACACGTTTTCCATTTGCGTGGGATTTAATATATTTTATGCTGCTGAAGATGATCATATGAAATTGAATTAGTATTGTGGTGTGTTCTTGAGACCAGACAACTATATGCATTTGAATGAATGATTGGATTTTTAATGAGCTTTTGATTAAAAATCAATTCTTCTCGAAAAGTAAAAAAGCAACTGCGACTGAAAATTACGTTTCCGAAAGAAAATTTTATTTGTCCAAATACTTTACTTATAATGTAGGTTTCGTTATGGAAAAACTGTAATAGTAAAATTATGTAAGCACCTTTTTAAAAAATTGAAATAAGTATTTTTCTTCAATTTCCCATGAAATCTTGGCTCTATCTACAATCAGTTATCGCCATCTTCATCATCAGACAGGTGTCGTAGGCTCACAAGCCCTTCCATGTCAGGTGTGTTCCCTTGTACCATTTCCAAATAGTCAACCATCAACTCCTGAAAACGAGCATAGTCCTTCAACGTTAACAGCATTTCAAATATTTCCCCTCCCATTGCCTCTGTGACATCGATAGGGTAGCTTTGACTGTTATGTTCTACCGAAGTAGCTCCCAACGAAGAACGGGGCGAATGGAGACCGCTACTTTCTCCACCAGACGCAGCTTTCTCTTTAGCCAAACTCGATTCCAATTGTTGTGTCCTTCGCTCTACTTCCTGAATGAACAGGTCAATTTCAAATTGGTGACCCAGTGACCTCTTCAGTTCCCTCTCGAGAAGAGCTGCAGTCTCAACTGAATATGTTCGAAAGATCTGAAATTTTTCTTTTGATATCTTCTCCAATTCGGAGGAGTCTTCAGCAGAGCTGCTTTCGGAAAATTTATTGCAATGCGTTGTGAAGTAGTCAGAGTGCCAGGTTTGGAAATCTTCTCCAACGAAAATATCTTCGACGAGACCCACAATTTCCACAAATTCAGATTCGGCAATAACTGGTGATGATGCGGAGTGGGCCAATAAGTCAATCAATCCCGCTGACTTCTCGCTAGAAATATGTATGTTGTCTAGTTTCAATAAGGTGGATTCTTCTCCGCCTCCAGTTGCCATTTTTTTAAACTAAACTTTTTGAGAATTTTGTTTCAGGTATTTTGTATTAAAACTTTACTCAGGTGTATTCTGTAACATTTTATCCCATCTAATAAGTTCAACATGATACAAGTTTTAAAGGAATTTGAGAAAAATAGTACAACAAATAAAATTAGTTTACGTCTCTCAATTCGCCCCATACCAACGGAATGAGTGCAAAAAGTCACTTGAACTGAAGTAAATGGGAAAAAGGACATGACGCAAAGTACATGTTTTATCTATCAATGTATGTGTGATTTTTGTTCGTGAATGCATTTTGACGTTTCAATGGACAGACATATGTATAGTTGACAGGTGAATTTTTGTCTTCTTTTTGGGTTTACTTGCCTTTGTCATACATATCGCGCAAAACAGTCGCTACCCACTAACCCACTAACTATGGTTGTTGTATGTACTTGTCAATTAATGGCAATTTTACTGTCACTTTTATGGCAATAAAAATGTAAGAAATCCTTCCGTATAGGTATATTATACATTCATGTTTGCGTGTTGTCAGTTTTCGACTTTTTCCATCTTTTCTTTCTGTCTTTGTGTTTATTATCCACATGAAGACTATAGAGTGTCTATTATAATGTTTGTGAAAGCTAAAGGGTTTATCATGCAAGCTATATTTTATGCTTTAATTCCTTGCAAACCACGCATGTTTTTGTTCCTTTATCTTGTAGAGCCAGTCGATGAACTAGATCAAACATACCAAGTACTGAAGGAGGCCAACGTCCTCAAGAAGCCCATGGGTGGAGGTAGTAGCGGAGGAAGCGGCGGTTCCGGTAACTTACTTCATGGTTCGTGCCAAACGTTGCACTCGCAGCAGCATGAGATGACACCATCTCGACATTTAGGTAGATCCAATCCCTCAGTTAACATAATCCCCGGACCTGGAAGCTCAGGTCATAACACGCCAGCAGGACCAGGCCACCCAATGTCAGTTGCTGCTGCGCCAGCATCCGGTAAGAAAATCAATCTTCTCATTTTGCGGCATATATACATACATATATATAGTTACACTAAAAATGAAATTGCTCATGCAATTTCCACCACAAGTTTTTGTGCTCCGCGTTCGTAAATCCATTAAAATTGGAATATTACATAAAATACAAACGACATATTATAATAATAATGATAATATATGTATGCAAGATCATTGTAAATCTTGGGATATAGGGACATACGGTATGCGTTTCTTATTATGAAAAGTAGCAATGATTAGTAGAGTACAGCACAACTACATACATGAATGATTGATATTATTATAATGATGAAGGAGCAAGAGGTCCTTTTAGACCAGAACGACGAGGTAGTTACGTGGCACGAAAAAGTATGTCAGCCGATGCAGGAGGGCCATCAAACCCAGCCGCTCTTAGTATCAATCCAAGATCCATTTCACTTACTGCCAGCCCAAGTATATTTTATCATTATTTTACTCTTTTATTTTTTACATTTTACGTTCCTTTGTCTCTTTCCGCAAAATATATCTTCTATCTGCCTGCTGCACGAAAAAAAAATTATAATCCTCCACCGTATTTCTTCTTCGTAGAAAACTTTCTCCCCCTATTGTCTACCTTTCTTTCTTTTTATTCAAAATAACCAAAATACAAAGCATATTTCTACAAAACATTTTTGTACATATGTACCTAATATATTCGAGCCAATACCGAATTTAATATTATGTAAATTTTGTAACAAAAATACACCTGCAGTTTGCAGAGCAGCTTTTACATTACTCGCAAGTCGCAAGCAAAAATAAACCTTTGCGTTTTCCCCCATTGTATTTATTGGTTTTTTGAAAGTATATTTGAATTAAAAACTAAAAATGATTAGCTCAAAAGCGAAATATATAGAGTCCATAGTTATGTATAAATATATCATTTTCCCTATTGGCTGATTTGGTTGCTGCCATTCAACTTATTTGTTTTTGCTGAAAGTTTCTGGCTTGCTACTTTCCCTTGCAAATGAGCTTCAAAACATGTAGAAAGACACAATAAAAATCCAGACATCTAGACAGACAAACAATAGAACTCATTTCATTTCCCTATATATTCATTAATACTATTGTCCGAAACCTGCATTGTTTTGTTTTTTTGTTTTAATTTTAAAAAAATCACAATGAAAATTGAGATTTACATGAATTTCTTGAGTTGAGATTTTTACCCTACCCACCACCATCTACCCAATTACGCTGGAGAGTGTGAGAAAAATAAATCACCCTGCTGGATGGAATGAAAGAAGTGCCAATAAGAAACTTGATATCTTCATCTTCCAGGAGATACTAAAAAAAATAATACTAAAAATATTACAGTACACGTATTATACAAGACATGTTTTTACTTGAATAGATATTATACTAGTACGCTAGCAATATCTTAGTGTAGTAGAATATTTACCACTAATAAATAATATTTAATATATTGGTGTGTTTGGATTTGTTTGACTGTTTTTCCCACAACATACATACTTCTCTCTGATCTGCTATAATCCAATCCACTCCACTCCACACCGGCTTGATCATCTCTCTGCTTCTTCATGATGACGATATGGGGCATGGGTATACGCAGTGCCTCACAGTCCACGACGGCGGAAGTTGGATCTTCGAATGAAAAGTTTTTCACTGGATTCCCCAGAGTCTACTGAACATGCACAAAGAAGGCGATATGCACATGGGAGTCACTCCACCTCACACAGTCAATGTATAGTACCACAAAAAACAATTTTTTATTAAAAAAGCTGAATTCTAAGAAGATTTTAATATTAAAATTAATTATAATTTATTATGTTATTATTATTATAATTTATATAGTTTCTTGTTTTGTTTTGACTATTTTTGGTATTAAGATGAAGCTCGATCGAGCGCTTATTCTTTTGCATGCATTTTAAAAGCATTTCTTGATTGTGTACATATTTTTACGCACAATATAACAACGATTTTTGTATGCTTTTCTTGAGTCTTGATCTGTATTGATCTGCATGCTTTAGTGATGTGTTGTTGCATTTTTTGCCCATTGATGTGTGTGTTTTGAAAATCATACTGTTTTTATATTACTATTGATTGTGTCGTGGTATGAAACAATAAAATGGCCGTTTTCAAAGTTGCTTTTGTATTTGTATAGTGTTTGTGTATATTTTTACAGTAAACGTATTATTGAAACTGGTAGGCATAAAAGTTGATGAACTGTGCGCACAAATATATAGTCGCCAAAAAATATAAAACCGAACTAGTCTACAAAAAAAATCACAGTAATTTACTCCCAGGTAGACATATTAGAATGTAATTGCAAAAAAATCATTTCCCTTCATATAAAGTGTACTTTTATTATGAAGGAGAGATATGAGCAAGAGCAACTCACTGTAGGAAACCCAGTAAAATATTGTAAGAACCGTCAACAATCGTTCCAAAGACGGGATAAAAATTAAATTGTAGAGAAAATGTTGAGTAGACGTAATACATTATGATACATAGTTGTCACATTTGTCATCATCATAGACATGATTCATGATCACTCACTCCTCACACATTACATCAAGGTTGTCAGTTTTTGTACCATTAAAGGAAATGGCTACAAAAAAATGTAGAGAATATGTAGAACATAGTGTAAATAGAGTCACTATATCATCATCCACTTTCACCTTTCTCCCCTGATGATATCCAAGCCTCTCAGCCATCAGCAGCATTATTATCCTATATGCACCTGCAAATTCCCTTTGAAATTGAAACCTTTTTCTTTCTTGTGTAAAAGAAATTTACAAAACAGGAGATACGGATGCTAACCCAATAATTTTGTTATATATGTCCCTTATTTATGTTGTTGTCCTAAATGTACCTCGAATGCCTCGATACACGGTGAAGGTCTATCCTTTTGTAGAAATTGGGTAAAGGTGGCATGTCATCAAATAGGTAAATGCGGGTATCAAATACTACAATCTATCTAGAAATAAACCTAGAAAAGTAGAGCACTACACGTCCGTATTATAGTACTGTTATTTGTACAAAATTCTCTGTGTATATTGGATTATGTGTAATGCTGTCTGCGCCAAGTGAAAGTCATCTCTTTGCACGAAATTCATTTACTTCGTGTCATGGGTTTGTGTAAATAGCAAAAAGTACATGTTGATATGATATACATAATATATCAAAATTAAGTGTGTAGAATATTGTGGACCGTATTAAGTACTTGTATGTATACCGTATAAATTATATGTGTTGTAATATATTACACAGTACTATACCTATTGACGCACTTACAACACTACTGCAAATTTATTATCGCCAATGTACAGTTACCTTTTGTACATATATTTTATTATGCGTATAACGAATTTTTTTTAAATTGTGTCGTAACTTTTTAAAAACGGACAACGGCACTTGAAAAACAAAACATCTTGGGACAAACCTTTATTACTGACATGTGAATGGTCAAGGATTTTGAACGTAACCCTTTATTCCCCCAACCAACCCTCTACTTTTGGCGACTTTCAAGATTTATATATCCATCTATCTGCCACCACAGCTATAATAACGTTGATTGAGACAGCACATTGATTTGACCCCTTTTTCTCATTTTCCCTTTCAACTTCTTAAAAAGTGATGCATATGTGTATTATTTTGTGTGTACTGTGTATGTACGATTGCGTATATGCGTATCGTATTTTAAAATATGATAGTTTTCTGTTATGATATGTTTTATTATATTATTTATTACATTTTTTTGTGTAATAACTTTCTTGAGAGAAATATAAATGTTATTTGATCTCTCTATTTTTATCTCTGCATCTCTCTTTTTATTATTATTATTATATGACCAACTTTGAATGGTCGTCTATTTCTATGTTTTTGTGGTGTATATACATAATTTGTATGTCAAAATTCTTTTGTTTCTTATATATTTTTATGTGATTATTATTTATAATTTATTCATTATTATTACCTTTTATTAGTCTTATCATTAATCTGTTTTCAATTTCAACCTCATTTTCTCTCTCTCTCTTCTCTTCTTATATCTTGCGCTGCTCTTCTGTTCATTTTACATAGCAGCGTGGAGTAATAAAGGTGGACTGTCATATGCAAGTAGCAAAGATGGGTTCATGATGATGATGCCGGGTTGTTCGGGCGTCCTTGGGAATGGGATGATTCATTCCAACTCTTCTGCTTTCAGTGCTCATGCTTCCCCTTCCTCTGACTACTACTGTCAAACCCAATCTCCGTTTGCCTCTATCAATCATTTCGGTACAAATTCAAACTTGTGTTCATCATCAGTAATCATGCAGTAGATTGTGATTTTTTTTATATCAAGATTTTATGTTTTTTATTATTTTAAAACGTGTCTTTGTATCTATTCACTTAGAAAAGAATTTACCTAGATGAAAATAAAATGTCACCGAAAACAATAATTCAGTCTGCATTTTGTTTTCTTAGAAAATAATAGGTAATGCCCATGTCCACCGTAATATATTTAGAGTACTAATATTATAATACACAATACACAGTTGTCACCAGTTTTTTGTGAAGAGAAGGTTTTAAATTTTTTTAGATTAGAGTGTTCAAAGTTTTACCACACCATTTACGCAACTCTACTCGGTTTCGTCATTTTTTGTGTGTAAAAAGTAACGTTTTAGAAGTGTGATTAATTTTAGAACGACAAACGAGTTCTGTTTAAAATTTAAACAAGAGTTTTATATTGCGATTGTGTCAGAAATGAATGAATGGGAAAGAAATATAAATATAAACGTCTAATATATATATAATTTAGACGTATGGTTTTACCAATAGTAAAACTTTTTGTTACGTACATATGTCTGGATGCGCGTTAAATTGTTAAATTGGTAGTATTCAAATGCAGCATTTTTCCTGTTTAGTTTTGTACCAAAACTAAAAAGTTTCAAGCGTCTCATCATAAACTCAACGTCATTATTATTTAGAGTATACATCTATAGCAAACAAGAAAACTTTTTACCCTGTATATTAGCTTATTTGCATGCATGAGCACCTGCTGATTATGCTCCTCGCCTTCCTTCCTTCCTTCCTTTACATACAAAGAAAAGTGAAAAGACACTTTGTCTGGTAAAAGTCAGATATATTAAATATGTGTGTGTTGTGTGTGAGAATGAAAAGTGCAAAGTTCGTTTATGCTTATACTGTTTGTTGGGTTATAGCAGTGTAGCAAGAGAAAAAATTTGTGAGTGATCAAAACTAGTTCTTGTCAGGGACAGCGAGAAAATATCAAAAAAAGAAATAAGGGTGAAAAGTGACGGGGAAAAATAAAAGGTTGTTTTTAAGAGGACAGAGAAAGTTTATAATAATATGCCAGGTTGTACCTTACTCATTTCGTAGGACCTCTGTTTATTGGAATGCTATATACCTAGGTATGTAAGTATATAAACGTGTGTCTGTCAGTTTATGTTTTCACTTGGCATTTTTGATGAAACTTGTCTGTTTTTCCTTTTGTGATACTCACACATCCGCCATAATCATTGGAATTCATTTAAAAACATTTTTATTTATCCAGCTTCTCTCTGGAAGAAAAATGTTTCAGTAAATTTCGATAAACGAGTGTCGGAATGTATGCGTAGTATATACGTGGTATTATATATGGGAAACACTCATATTATATAATAT
>JAHZNC010005052.1:0-31379 GCA_027744095.1 Zhuqinia jingwanae | reverse complement strand
ATATGTATCTTGTTTGTTAAAAGTTTTGAAAAAAAAACTTATGTTCTATTTCGAGATTCAATTTCATCAAGAAACCAAACCAATTTTCCTAACAACAAACATAATTTCAATTTCCTGGTAAGATATTTGTATTTTGCAGCGTAACATGTATACCTACGTATGCTATATATTTCTTACTTTGGAATAATCTGGAAATCTGTAAAAAAGCACAACAATTTTTCGCAATTTTCAAAGAATAATGTAGCTTTACTTACATCGGAACGCAGCATTTTTTTTTTTGAAAAATAGAAATATCACAGACAGATATTTATGTAAAGTTATATCCAATAATGCTCGAATAAGAAAACTTTTTAATTAAGACTTTCTTCAGGCATAGGCATCGACATTACAATACATTTCACACAAAAGAACATGGATGATGAAATGACACCCAGTCAAAATATATACACTCAAAAATAGAATAAATGAAGGGCATTTGTATGTGCATCTTCTGTAAATATCACCTTTTATGTGAAAAATTGAAGAAAGTTTTCTAGGATTATTGAGAAATCTTAGCTTATTAATGCTCTTTGGATAAACTTTTAATCGAAATCTTTTTCCAATTACGATTTAATGACTATTTACGATTCTTTCAATCTGTTTTTTAATTTCCGAATTCCCCAACTTCAGAAAGTCACGAAACTAAGTAAAAACATTTGTCTGCTTACACTGTCCATAAAAATTAGGGAATAAAATCGTTCCCCTTTGTTTGATGCTTTACGTGTGTGTTTTATGGCGAGTTTATTGTAATAATGTTGAATGTATCATTCATTATTCGTGTGTGTGTGTGAGCAAACATGAATGTGAGTGCCTGGTTTGTCAACTTACCTGTTGACGAAATTTAAATAAAAACTTAATATATAGCGGTACTTCACTAGACTGCAATAATATCTGTATCTAGTTTTACGTGTAACTAAATAGCGACTCACACATAATACTAATTTAGTATTTAAAAAAAGGAAGTAATCGCATAAATTATAATGTAATTTACATCTAGTCGGTACACCTTTTTAGAAGTTTACCAAGTAAGTACAGTACACAAGCAGAAAGAAAAAAGTATGTAGCTTTCGGTGTTAGTTAATTATTATTATTATAGTTATAGTCTATAGTATAGTATATTTTTACCCTCTTGTCAAATTATTTTCATTTTCATCCACCTAACTTTACTTTTTAACCACCACAGCAATTCTTCTACGCGTGTCATCATCTATATCTATATGCCATAATCTATAATATATGCATAATATACCTCTAAGTCAATGTTCAATATATTCTGATTATTATATCGCAATTAATTTTCACCAGGATCTATAATATTATTATTATGTTTTCTTACTAAATTTCATTGTTTTTCTTGTCATGACTTTTTGTTGCCTTCACTTGTCCTCTTTTCTCCAAATAATTTTATGATTTTCTATTGTGTTTAATTTTTATTGTGCCTAATCAATCAACAATGTTGTTATTTGAGCAGCACCATCCAGTCCTGTACATAACCGACGAACTTTGTTGTCAACTCGAAACATGCGAATGAGTTCGGTCGAGCTTCCTGATGAAAATGATAAATCTCATAGTTCCGCTAGCACATCACCGTGCCCTTCACCGGTTTGTAGAAATTTTCCATTTCAACATATTTTAAAGTTATAAAACAAGGCCATAGAATAAAAAAAAATATTTTTATTGATCCCACAGCAAAAGCCGCATAGACTGCTGCCGACCAACTTGTACGTTGTCTTATATAACTTCAAAGCCAGGCATCCCGATGAGCTTGACTTAAAGTGAGAAATATATGATGATAATCAATTATTATTTAAATCAATTATACAAAATTACAATTGCTCATATCTTTTGGTTGTCCAAGGGCGGGATACAAAACGACTGTAATCGACACCACGGATCCAGATTGGTGGCAAGGGAAATGCCTAGGAAGAGTGGGCTACTTTCCTTCTAAATACGTCACAAAGCTGCATCCTGGGGAGAAACCGCTGCAAGTAACACACAATCTGCAAGTTACAGATGGAGCCGACAATGGACTGAAGCTGTTACGGGATCAGGTATGGTTGACTCAAATACGCTTCAATTATTCATCAGTATTATTATTATTCATCCAATAAGCATGATTTGAGTAAATTATTGTAATGTTCGTGGAATTTTAAATAGATTGTCATACAAATTGGAGAAGAGCTGGATGGAATGGTCACAATTCGAAATGGGGAAAATAAGACGGGGGTCTGCCCACGAAAATATCTTCAAGAAGTTTAACGAACCGCTGACGAATTAATAAGATTAAAAATTACATTATATAGAATATTATACATAGGTACTCTAGATATTATTCTGTACAAGAAAAAAGTGCTAACAAGAAATATTCCGTAGGGTCCATAGAACTTCGAAAAATTCTAGGCTTGTGGTGAAGTGGCAGGTACAACCGTGTAACCGAAATACACGTTTATTATGAAACACGTTTTTAGAGCGCAGCTTATGCACTTCAACCAACCCAATGCCGGTGGTGGATTCTGTGTTCCGTTGCATGAATATTAAATCCCTTTGTACAGAGTTCGTATGAAAAAAATGTCAAAGAAATAGATATGTTGATATGTATATACATATATATCTGGTATGTTATATAGCGGTCGGCTAATGAAATTGCTTACGAAACCAGACATAAAATATAAATATGGTAAAGGAGACGGTAATGATTATTATATAGGACTAGATACGAGATTGTAGTAGCAGGAAACAATGAAGGGCGAACTTTCATGATGATGCTTACTTATATATTTGCTTAATTTAGCACACAACCGACTAAATTAATTTGTAATTTTATGTGAAAGTATATAATGATTTGAAAGAGCTCTCACAATATGGGACAGAGCTCTGCACATCTTACATCCTGTAAGAGAAACTTGCACACACAAACCCAACTAGCTTTAAAATTTGCTTGTACACGACTGAAATTGCATTTTGTCAGGACAAGAAAGCTTTTGAAAAAGTGAGATGAAAAATGAATTATTATTGCTATTTTATAATATTTACTACAGAAATACTTCAAAATAGTGAGCGGAGGAGTAAACGTGGATAAAATAGCACCATGTATTTATTGTGTACATACAAACACAGGATGTGTAGGTAGAAGAGAAAAGAAATTTTATATAAAAAAATGGAATATTAAAACGGCAGTGCCGATTAATTATATTTTAGAGAAGAGAATCCCGGAAGGTTTGTAAAAAGATAATAATTGATTTTTATTTGGAAAATGAACCAATATCCAGATTACTACCGTCATATCATAAATCAGTCCCTAGAAGAATAATTTTAATGAAATAATATTAAACTATTTACGTGAGATATGACGATAAAAACCCGGATATTATAGAAATGCAGGTAAAATAGAATTAGATGATAAATTATAAACACAGATTAGAGGTTTATACCCAAGCCCAACCAAGTATTCATGTAGATAGGGTAAAAATGATAAATAATAGGTTTTAGGACACACTATATATAAATACTTTGTACATAATATGTAGGTATACCTTATAATGAGCAACAATAATAAATTAAATGATACCGTTTTAAAAGAAGCTGTTATTCTTCAATTACGTATAAAACAAAACCATCATAATCAAGATAAATCATCTTCGAAAAAATATTTTCCAACAAAAACCTCCTCCAAAAAATCAACCGAAACAATCCATTCATGGCCAATACATATTTTTAGCACGGTATAATAAATGATAAAATATTAATAATTGTATATTGCATTGAAACCTTTTATAAAAGTCAGGTGCATCAATATTTTAAACGGAATTTGCTAAATTTAGAGATATATATGCTTTTTATATATGCTTGTACATATGTATATAATAAAACATACCTTAGTTCAAGTTTATAATGAATAAAAACAAATGATAATATGTAAATATTAAAAGTAAGTAAATTAAATGTAGAAAGAGTTTTGGCTATAAAAAGGGTCAAAGTTTTTAGTCACTGATCAAGTGGTGCTATTATATATATTAATTAAACGCTAGCATTACATATGTCAAATGTCAGATTTGAAAGGAGACTTATTGAATTAAAAACAAACCGAATTGTAAAACATAATACACTGACATTATGTCATGTCCCCGCATAAACCCGAACCTACACAATCAGGTCCAAAAATTTATTTCCTCGATATTAACTCTACACTAGGTCGCAAACGCAAATTAAGATACCTTCTCTGATGATAATGTATATGTAATTTTTTAAATCAATAGAGCTACTTCTGTACTTCTGTGGGAAAGTTTACGCATGACCTGAGTTTTTAGAGGTACAGGTTTAGTTTACTGATTATAGTACTATAATTGCAATTACCGCGATGATAAATGCAAGCCAATTCTCATAAGTGCAGATTAATTTTAAAGAAGAATATAAAAATCTTTACTAAGCACACAGCAAGGTTGGAGGATCAAACAAAGTTGGTGTGAAAAAGATGCACAATTTTTTTTAGCCAGATATTTAATGCTAAATACGTAATTGTCGAATGCATGTTGACAAAGGAATCACGATAAAGGTGTGTCTACGTAATTATGTAAGATCACCTTTTACTTAAAGATCCACTCCTGAAAAAAAAACATTATTATTTAGTCGTGAGTTTATTACAATAAGTTTATGGGTATGCTGGCTAAAAATAATTTGTCGATCACGTATATAGTTAATTAGTTCTTGGTGTTGATAGTTTGTAGTTGGTATATAAGTTAGTTGGGAAGAATGCAAGTTATGTAGCTTTCAAATACAAACTTCTGTGTGAACTGTGAAATGGTTTTATTTTTCAAGTCAAGCGTCACTGTCCGTCACCGTATTAAAATGTCATCGTCATTTTTTAAAGCATAATATTCCCTTATACAGAATTTCCATTTCCATTATTCATGATGTAATGTAATTATTAAGTGGTTAAAAAATTGACATTTATAAAAATATGTTCTATATAAATAGAATTTTTTTCGTGTAATGTGTTATTTCGTTTTGAATACATTGCAATTAAATGTCCGCAAGCAACAGACCTTCATGTTGTCTCATTTTTGAAGTGTTTATATATATCATGTTTAATTTCTCAAAATACTTAATCATGTTTAGTTCGATTATTAAATTACAGGTAAATTAATTTATAGTTCTTTGTCTCCGCGAGTTTGTCAAAATTTGTGCTCGCGTACTTTGTCGCAACGTTATTTGTGTACACGTAAACTGGTTGTACATTAATGAAAATGAGTGCGATTCCTTTTTAATTGTAAGATTGAAACCTTATAATAATTTAGATCTGTATGTAATGTAATATGAGTTATTCTTTTTCACATTGAATTTAAGCGTAAACAGGAAGTTTTAATTTGACAAGATCACAAAATTGTTGAGTCTCTCCTAACTGATTGTACTTCACCAGCATGAGGACAAGATACACAAAAAACAGTTGAAAAATGATTTCTGGAAACACTCTTGTGTATCGGGATTTTAAAAGAAGTGGGAAGATTAATACTAGCTCAGCGAGTAAGAAACTTGTCAATGTCATTGAATGATATTTGGGACATGCAAAATTAATAAAATATTATACGTAACTGAAATAATAATAAATTATCAAACACTTGAATGGATTCATCATCAAATTTATTTCATCGTGGAATTTAATAAAAATAATATAAAAACATTATCATAAAACTTGAATATATTTTGATCTACAGACCACAATTACTTATTGTACTTCGAAACTTCTTTAAGCAAGAATCATACTCTGGAGCATCAATATTGGCCAAGGTTTGCAACAATTGGGAAACTAAAACTGTCAACACTGCATTTTTTGCTTTTATCCAAACAAGACCATTAGCTCCTACCGCAGTTTCACAAGGTACTATTTTACCTATTTTACTAAGTAAATTTTCATTTGGGTTGGCGGTGCGCAAAGCTCGGACAAAATGAACGGGAACATTGAAAATATGACCACCAGTAAGTGATCCCAGACCTTCCGCCTTACCAGAAGGTTGCACACAAGTGAGTTCCATTGGAAAATCTTTGGGAAAATCCAGCACTTTTCCGTACACGCAATCACCAACCTAGAGCAAGAGCAGCAAAGTTACACACAAATTAGCTCGTAAGAATGCTTAATAACACAGACTATAATCTAAGCACAAATACAAAACATACCTGTAAATCTGGTCGATAGCGTTTAGTGGCTCCTTCAAAAGCATTTTTTGATAGCTGTGCCCGTTGTTCCCTGCATGCCACATCAATAGAGTAATGTTCGCCCTTGGATTTTTGCTTAATTATGCCAACAACGTCATCCTTTTTGAAACTGTGGTACTGTAATTTTAAAAGGTCCATGTAAAATATTTAAAAAAAACAATAATTGAACTATCTTTTCTGGCTTAACAAAATATGCATTTCATGCTCATGTTGTAACTGATTAGTGATTATGACTAAAATGAATCAAATTGATACTCACGCTGCGCGTTTTCATTTCAACGAAATATGTGTTCGGTTTGGCTTTCTTCAAAATGCCAGCTTTACAAGCAACAACACTCTTCAGCTCTTTAGTGTCTAGATCAATTACAGATTTGAGGCCCGGTCCAAGGATAATTTTAGTGGTCTCCGTTGGAATAAGGAACTCATCTCCAGGCATAATTATACAGCCTTGCTCATTGTTCAAATCGAGGTTCTTACGTTGTAGTCCTAAAATCCCTGAATTGCCGGCCATCTCGTACAATAAACGTGTAGTAAAACACAATAATCACAATCACAACATTCACAACCACTGTCACCTTCCTTTAATTATAAGTTATATGACATCCAAATCTCAATCAACAGCTAATTTTTAAATGGTTTTTATTGGAATCACTATTTAAAAAATAATTTTTAAAAATTCACAAATTTTTCACAAGTTTCTCACATCTTTTCTTGACTTTTTTAAGCACATGCTTACTGTACGTAGACACAGATTCACTCGCGGCTTCAGAGGTTCACTCAATTGCTGTGTTGATATCAGCTGGTTGTGTTGTCAATAACATTGACTCAAAAACATAATGGTCTGGTCGAATGCGAATGCAATGCAGTGTGGGTTGAAAAGGCTGACTGCTCAGGGTGATATTCTAAATTGTCTTGATAACTGATAAACTCCCACCCACCAAACCCTAACTGAACGGAACCAGGGGCCCTTATATTTTAAAGGATATTTTATAGTGTGCGCTTAATCTAATCCCATTTGGTTCCATATCTAATGCATGAATGCATAACATTTTTCGCCTTTTTGCACCTCATCTGAATTGATTCGAAAATTGAGCTACTTTGAAAGTATGAAATTCGGAATTCCATATTCCATATTGCACTATTAGAGTACTAGACAGGCCAAGGTTGCAATTAACTAACTGAAACTACAGCAAAGTGACCGTTCGGAATAAGATGGAACCTGGGAGGGATGCTAAGTCTCTGCTAACTATCAAAGGTATGGTACTGTTGCGGTGCGGGGTGACAAAATATTTGTATTCTGTTCCGTTATTCATTTTTTATGATGTGCTTTATTGCAGTTCTTAGACTAGTGCGACCCACATTGATTGGACCATTGAGCCTTGCATGTGATAGTCGAGATTTAGCTGGAGATTTGTGGGAGAAAGAGCTAAAACAGGACGTAACCACTGTACCAGGGCTGGAAAGTTTATCGTTGGGTCAGTTTCTTAGACTTCCTCAAGGTTTTGGGTGAGTTTACATTTAACATTACGAAATTTGTACGAAATGAATATCGCACATAATGCTAATTTATTTTTTAAACCTGTTATTTAACCGCAGAAATATATACCTTGGGGAGACATTCTCTAGCTATGTATGCATCCAGAATGAAAGCCCTGTTCCAGTTACGAATGCTGTGGTTAAGGTTAATGTTACACAAATCATTCACAAATAAGGAACGTTTCGGTTTTACAAATCACTAATAATTGAAAATATTTTCGTTCACAGATTGAATTACAAACATCAACTCAAAAGTTTATTCTTGCGGACAATCGAACAATGCCAGTGATGAAGACTGGAGATACGATAGACTTAGTGATGCACCATGAAGTAAAAGAAATGGGAAAGCACATGTAAGCTCGGGAAAATTATTGTAATCAAAAGGAAGTGCGTGTAAAATACGATTTAAGAAAACAAATTGGTTTGCCGTGTTTTAGGTTAATCTGTACGATTTCATATACCGTTCCCAATTCCAATTTGGTTCCATCCGAACCTATCACAATTGAAAGATTTTTCAAATTTCAAGTAAAGAAACCACTAGATGTAAAAACAAAACTATATAATTCAGAGGTACGTATGGTATGCTGGTTGAATTTTGATTGATAAATGTTGATGATAATTGATTACATTAGATAGAAGGTACTAATTATTTGCTTCTTTAGTCGGACGAGGTATTTTTGGAGGCACAGGTCCAAAACATAACGGCTTCTTCAATCTGTCTGGAAAAGGTAGATCTGGAACCTTCAGGCGCTTTCACATGTAAGCCAATTTCATTGCATTATTATTGTCATGTACTGTACATATAGGAAGGACCATTTTATGATAAATTCATTTTTTGTTTGTTTATCATCAGGCGTTCCAATGAATAAAATAAATGATGCTGAAATGATAATACGGAAGCGTATTGCCGTCCCTTTGACTTATATACCAAAACCAGAAATTCCTAATGTGATGTTAGATACGGAGTCCTCTCATCAATTTTTGTACAGATTGATTCCTAAATCCGAACCAGCCAGATTAGCTACTAATATTGGTAAACTTGATATTGTCTGGAGGTCTGCTATGGGAGAAAGGGGGAGACTGCAGACTTCCCAACTTCAAAGACAGGTATATAGCTTGAACGTGAAAACGTAAACATTACTATCTGTATTTTACAGGCTCTCCTAAACGTGTGGTTTGAAAATAATTGTTATTTATATTATATTACGTTAAACGTATTATTATTGTTACAGCCACCTGTATTGAATGATTTGAGATTAGTCGTGGATAAAGTACCTGACTCATCTATAGTGGACTCTCCATTCGAAGCCTGTTGCAAGCTGTCAAATTTGACACCGTAAGTTTATGTGTAACTGTCATGTCTCATGTTACACAGATTTGATTTATTAAAACTAATAAATTGTATATTGTTTTGGTTTTATAGGGATAGGGAAATGGACCTTCAACTCGAATTGGATCCAACCACGGACGGCTACTGTTGGCTGGGAGTAACCAAAACAAAAATAGGATCATTAGCACCAAGCCAAAAATTCACTTTGAACCTTATGATTTTTCCTATTCGCACTGGAATCATTAACATTTCAGGAATTAAAATTACCGATCTTAAAAAAGGGGAAAAGTTTACATTTAATGACGTTGTTCAAGTTTTTGTAATGCAAAGTGCAGAATGCTAAAAAAAAATTATTATTAATAATAATTTTAAAATGTAAAACAATTCTTCAAAGTATACAGCCAATTGGAACCAAAATTTATTTTTTTCAAAATGTGTATTTTAATTATTTTTACATTGGACACACATTTAGCAAATGGCAATTTATAATGTGCACGTTGTCAAAATTTACTACCTTGTACATTTCAGCATTGTAATAATATTGTATTGTACAATAATTTAAATACAAATTATAGCAGTAGCCTATATATATAATACATGATACGGTGCTAAAAAAACGATAGGTGGCTTTTTAATTTAAATTTTTTCACATCCTTTTTTACACTTTTCATTTCAATCCAAATGTACACTTTTTTATAGTATACATACAATACTACATAAATATAGGTATATAATATAACATATTAAATGAAATAAAATAAGAAAATTATTATTTTTAAACGAGATATATATAAAATGGAAACAAATTAATTGAATTTTCAAGCGTCTATTGTGTAAATAGAAGTAGTAAATGGATAAAATTCAAATCAACACACAAATAAGCTCTCTACAACACGTTGCAAGAACTCTTTTCCCTGAAGGGATTGCTTTTGGGTGGATGGAATCCGTAAATAAGACAATCCTCCCGCTGATGATCTTGAACAAACTTCTGCAAATTAAAATTAAACAGTTTGCTATTTAAAAAAATATATGCATTTGGGATAGGCATTACTTAAAAAATAATAATTTATCGCTTCAAAGAAAAGTTGGATTAGGATTTGAATTGCTCAATTAAAGACGCGAAAATAATCAGCTATTTTAGAAAATACATATGTACAATGGGTTAATTTAATACTTAAAAAATGAAACTTAATAATGAGACGCAGGACTTTGTACATGTACATGCGTATTAAATGGCGTTTTGTGATAATCAAAACTTAAATTAAATTAACGAAGGATTTGTTGACCGCAACCAGAAGACTAGTTAGTAAATTGGAGTACGATCTATGAGTGAAAAATATAAGCTGCAAATATGAATCGCTAAATCAAAAAGGTCGCCTAAAAGTGTGCATATATATATTAAACTCATTACTTTTCAACTTAATTAATTAGCTAGAACATTTTCATGCATTACGTAATAAAAATAATTAAACGACAGATATACAGGCATACTATGGACAAATGAATATTACAACTATGAATATTTTGGTGATAGAACACTTTGTGAACTCTGGACTAGACAATATTTAATTAAGTGTAAAACCGGAAGAGAAGTACAAAACAAAGTAATAATAAGAGTAGTGAAAAGTGCAGTGCATTAATTTAAACAAAATGTAAAATTGCCTTTTAACTGAAGTGAACGACTTGTTTCATTATTAAATAATTGTAACGTGTAAAAAAAGACATAAAAGACATGCTTTAATGGAAGCGATATATAATGGAGAGAAAAATACGACAAGTCAAGTCAACTAGATGAGTTGACTGATCAAATCAAAAGAATGACGATTGATAGACATAGAACATTTACCTGCACATTTTTTTCACCTCAAAATAGCTTCAGAATTTAAACATTCACACGAAGTAGCTGCTGTTTTTGAACTTGAAACCTTGAGTATTGTGTGTGTTTGTAGAGAAGAAGTAACGATGTTTGGTGAAGTAATTATTATTAACCTTTCTTCGTGAAAACCGACAATCAAGATGATTTAAACAAAAAAGTTGAGATATTACCATAATATTTTGGGAATATGCACTTGTTTAAAGTGAAGTGTACAATGAAATGAAATACTTTTTTAAAAACACTTAAGAAGATAAGCTCAGTAAAACTTTAAAAAAATAGCCACGATAAAAATACAAAATTATTGATTGGGTACAGAGTAAGTACAGACGCTATATAAAGTGTTTGACATTATTGAACAGGCATTTTTTCGTTTCTACAAGAAAAGTGTTTTTTTGTGTGAAGTGATTTGACTTTTCTCATTTCTTGTGCCTTTAAAAGAGTGTTTTTCTAGTTATTTTGAAGCAAAGTTACGGTTGCTTGCTGAGAATTCCTTGCACTTTTTTGTGTCGTGTGTGTGCGAAGACGAATTAGAGTACAAAAGGATTTTTTTTTGGTACATTTTACAAAAAACTGTTTTCGCTTAAATATTTAGTAAAGAAGTAAATGAGATTCACATCAACATTTTTTATGGTGAATTTAAATGACAGCACAGCTACTCTTTTCACGGAAGGGGTTGGCTTTCTGAGAGCTGAACCCAACGAGCAAAAAATCCTCTTGCTCGTGCTCTGCTATGTACTTCTATATAAATAAAGCCAGAGAAAACCAACCAATGTCAGCAAAAAATTACAATTGAAATTATGATGGTTATTAGGCTATAAAAGGTATTATTGTTAAATTCATTTGTGATTCTAAACGGAAAAATATAAAACCAACATCCCATATCATTTTTAAGGTTTTACTACTAGATCCCTAGTATATATGTATATTATGTGAACCATTGCCCCAATAAAAAATTCACAAACCCAATTATAAAAGTTAGTGTTATAATAATAATAATAATAGAGAATCTTTGTTGGAAGTATTAAAATTGTTATTATTGTCTCTTGGAGGGTTCCAAAAGCGAAGGCATATTTATATTTGGTTTCTCTGATACTGTACTGCTGAGTTGATATATTCAAAAGATTTTTAGAACTGCAAAAATGTATTTTTTTTTGTCAAAATTTTTACAGGACATGTCGACTTTATGACTTTTTACCTTGATTTCCTCCACAGCTTGCGAAACGTTGATCCGCCTAATGGCAGCCTCTCGTCGCAACTGCTCCACAATCAAACGTTGCTGTTGAAGGGTAGACATCTGTGGGATTGCAAAAAATCTTTCTTTCAAAAAAGTTAATATGTTTCTGAGCGCTTTTAATAAAAAATGTTCACCATTGGTCGATCAGTTATCTAAATAATGTACACAAGGCTGTTGATACTTATATAAAATATGGACTTTAGAAAGGTAAAGTTTTATGCTTCACTTTCATAGTATGAACCTACAAAGCCAGCGTATTCAGGAAATCTCATGTCCGTCAGGAAAAACATTTCCCGCAAGCTGGGCAACACCTGAACAGGTCTTTCGTATTGCCAGTTATAATGGTAGTGAAAGCTATTATCTCGAGGAGTGTACATCTTATACTTGTACTCTTTTTTACTAAGTAAATATTGGTCATTAATTTATTTTAGCATTTGCAAAGATTAACTATTATCCCTGCGTATAATTATAAAGTTTCTATATATTATTTCTATTTTATTTTAAACTGGAGAACAAGTTAGTAGAGATGTGTGGTGTAGACAAGATAAAAATGACTAATGAACCACTTTTACTCCATCTTGATCATGATGAATGACACATTTAAACATCACGCTCATTGTTATTATGACCAGCGACCATGTTTGCTCGTATTTGTTCAATTTGTGCTAAAGGCAAAAAATACTACAAACGTGCCTATAATATTTCCAATCCCAGCACACATTCTGCATAAACACGTAATAAAAGTCTATTTAGCTAGATGGAATAGATGGGAATCTACAAACTTTTTAACGAGGAAGTGTGCGTCCGGTGTCCAAAAGATTTTGCTTCGACTATGTAATTTATATTAGATTGACACTCTAGTTCTAGTTGGTATACATATTGTATTGTGCAATACGTATTTTTGTTGCTGCATTAAAACTGCAAATCCTAAAGTTGTTGTTTAAAGGCTTTTTTTGGTATTCTGTATGGCTAAAGATGATAAATTCGGTTATTTCGAAGCAGTAGTATTGATTATGATTATCGATACATGATATATCATATATTGCACTCAAAATTTTTGATTCAGAAATGAAAAGTCCCACTAATTCTACCCTACAGACACTAATATATACTTACAAACTTAATTTTATTCGTAATCTTAATATTATTCAAATATTTTTATGTCCAAAATAGCTCTGGTTTATTGCAGAACATTGTGTTTGTAACTTGCAGTGTACGAGATAGATGCTTTTTATAAAAATATTGACAAACAAAGCTTACCTTTGGATCTATTGGCTACTTGTTCCCGGATAAGTGTTGAAAAATTTAACAAGAAGGAGAAAAAAGTTTCCGGAAGAAGCTGTTAAAAATCAAGTAATTAAAATTAAATTATGCAGCGCATTGTACACAGAATTGTTTTAAATTTTTAATATACAAATTGAACTGCTATCAGTAGTCAGTAGTGGTGTGCGCGAATATAACAGAATTTTACCCCAACAACTACTATAATATTAAATTACAATAAACATATTAAGTAAAATTAACTTTAAATAACTTGAACTCTACTCGGGTTATTCATTTATTTAGTCGTCGTGAAAGTATGGTAATAGGCAAATTCCAGAATAAACTACATTTTAAGCCAAACCTTTGCATTCACTACGTATCACAATTAATTGCTAACTACTATATATAATTCGTATTTATATTTTATATATAATTATTATATTAATTTAGTAATGCAAGTTGAATTAACTACATGATGACCTAAATAGTTAAATGCGAGTAAATAAAAACTACAATGTGTGTAAGTGTGTATAATGCAAACTTATTTTTTTTGTAATTAAAATAAATTTTCTTACCAGAAATTATGTTTAGTTTATCAACTCTTGATTTCCGTCTGTGCTCTGAAGAATAATATACAACAAAATATTGCTTTCTACCAAAGCAAAAGGATAGATTTTACACCTTATGTTGAAATGTGTATTAGATGTAGTAATGCAATATTATAGTGGTTGGGGTTTGGATCAATAATCCACTTTACACATAAGCCAGAGATACATACGAGGAAAGGAAGAGATACAGTTTAAATGTAAATAGGTAGTATACATATAATAATATTGTACACCTGCCTATAAAAGTTCTTTGGCTTATGGGAACGGATATACGGGTGCGGTTATATGCCCAAGTACCCATATACGACTCTTGCTTTTGGCTTGAATATATATGGGGAATGGGGACCACTACAACAACACATGTAGCAGTCTGCTTAAGTTGGTTATTCTACTTGTAAACTTTACATATAATATAATTGCGTGTATAAGGAAAGGGTTAAAGATGTATTCTTATTCTTTCCGTGCCTTGTCTCGTTGTCTTCTTTTTCCATGATATGATATATCTTCAATCTTGCTTACATGCAAACTTTGCATATATGTTTACTCAGTTTATGTTCGTGCGTATCGTCTCATCAGTCATCACGTCATCAATCATGTATCATCATCGCATCATATAATATAAAACTTGTTCAGAATTCATGAAGTTGTTTGCTACCAAGATTTTGCCGAAGAAAATGTTACAATTATGTCTAAATATTTCTAAATATTATGTGGATTACCATTTCTTGACATTTATTGTCTCAGATCGCCCCATATTTGTTAGACACAACTGAACGTACTAGACGTCTGTAATACCTTAAAAAACATAGTTAAAAAGTGACATTGTGCAGGAAATTATGCATTCACTTTCATTCCGCGTATTTGATTGATTTGTTATAAAATGATTTATTGCACTATAGTGTGAAATTTGTTATGAAATGTGGGGGAAAATTCCTATGTTTATAAATATGAGGTCAATGTTAATGTCTAATGTACCAATGTACGATTACACGTATCTGGACATGGAATGCTTGCTTGGACATGTAGCTAGTTAAATTTTTAATTACATTTGCTAATAAAATTTGAAATCGGAATAGATAGTGTTCCGAAAGTTATGTCATGCAATGATTAAAAAACTTACGCGTACAAGGCACAATATCATCATCATACACAAAATAATGCATGTTTCATGTTTCATTCATGTACAGAATCTGTACTACAGATTTGTTGTGTATTTACTTCACCTCCTGTGTATACCACAATGAGTGCAAGACGTATTTAGGTTTTGCGAAGTATAGCTGTTTTCTCAGCTGCTGCTCACGGTGAAAGTAGACGTAGCCAATTAGTAAATCACGAAGCTAAAAATTTAACTACGAATTTTCACAATTTTTCTTTAATATTAAGCAGTTTGCTTAATATTCTGGTTACAGTTTACAGTTTACATGCTTGAGTATGAGGATTGTAAGCCGCTAAACACGTTTAACTTGCGTGGTAGTTTTCAGTGGCTAATTTAACATAGAAAAGTGTTGTTTTATAAAGGAAATGTCTTAAAGAAAAGTTCGACTGCTTAGGCCAGTAGTACACGTGTTGGTAATAGCGGGTTTGTCGTCAAAATGGACTTTGATAGTCCCGATGCAGCGAAGGAATTTCCAGGGCTTTACCTGGCAGACGCTGGGAAAGTAGACGACTCTTTGGAATGTAAGATACACTTTTTCCTTCTTTGCTAAAAGATGTATTGAACGTGCTTTACCTGTATGTTGTAAATCTAAATGCTTTTGCGAACACTGATGATGTGTATTTTTTATAT
Organism: Zhuqinia jingwanae; assembly: GCA_027744095.1. Lineage (NCBI taxonomy): Eukaryota > Metazoa > Arthropoda > Collembola > Entomobryomorpha > Paronellidae > Zhuqinia > Zhuqinia jingwanae. The sequence continues at coordinate 15,497 of JAHZNC010005052.1, read as the reverse complement.
AATACGATCATCGTAATATGCACATTTGCAGATGTGGAAGATGGAGATAAAAAGAAAAGTAAAAAGAAGAAGGAAAAGGATAAGGGCTACTCGGCGCTAGCTGGCGAAAGCTCCCATGATGAAGAAGACTCTCTTGACCCAAAGTAAGATAATAAAGACAAAATACACACCACAGTTTTGCATGTTGTGTCAACTGATGTGTTGGGAAACATTTACTGACCTCTTTTCCTTTTAACATGGTAGGAGTCCAGGAAAGGGAATAAAAATAAAGGCGTTTAGCAAGCTATCAGGCAAAAAGAAGGAGAAAGATAAAAAGTCTGATAAATCTGACAAGGAGCAAAAGAAGGCAGAAAAAGAGGCTAAAGAAAAAAGAAAGTCTGAGGAGAAGGAAAGAAAATCTATGGAAAAGGATCTTTCAACTTCTGTCATTTCAACTTCAACTCCTGGTGCGTCCGCACCCAGGCCACAGATCCCTTTCAGTGGAGTACACCTCATGAAAGCAAATAGCTTGAATAACTCTGCCGTTCTTACGCCTCAGTCATCAGTTGACCACGGAACTCCAGTCAAACGAAGCCTTGCTAATGCCTCGATTGCTAGTGATACTCCCACTAAGGAAGGTACTCCGTTTTCATCAACCAAACCTCCAAAGGAGAAATCCGCCGCATTCAACGTATTTTTAAATGCTCCAGCCCCACTGCTCTCCAAATTGAAAGATAAGGATAAAGACAAAGATGGTGGCAAGGAGAAACACAAGGACAAAAGCAAGGATAAGGAGCACAAAGATAAGAAACATAAGGAGAAAGATAAAGACAAGACAGAAAGTAAATCCAAGAAGGAAAAGGAGCAAAAGGATAATAAGGACAAGGATAAAAGTCATGCCAGTGGAATGGCAAAGGTTAGGTTTATAGATGGCCGTGGAGCTTAGTAATGTATAATATTTCATTTAATATAATGCATAATATTTCCGTGTTTTTTATTGTTTATTGCAGAATTTCATTGCTCTAAAGTTGATGCGGTCGAAAAACTCGTTGGAGGAGTAAGTCTTGAAATAATCTGATAATAATGTACTCATGATGACTTGGAACGTGCTTGAGTTTTAGTTTGAATTTATATTTTTAGCCCAAATGAGCCACCACATGTAACTTCGCATCAGTTCCCAGAAGATCCCGAAGCATTAGCAAAGGAGATTAAGAAATACGAGGGTCTGCTGGAGCAAGCTCATTTGCAATTGAAATCCACCAAAAAAATTAGCAAGAAGCAAGAGGAGCAATTGTGGGAGCTTCAAAGAACTTTAACTCAGCTAAAGGTAAAATCTTTTGAACATACATATGTATAATTAATTGATGGGTTGAGTTTAAATTTTTAAATAATGTTTTAGAGGAAACTTAGATCGATAAATGCGCTGTCATCTGCATCCGCATATCACGTGCACGTTAATTCTGCCAATGTCAATACTGATCTAGTGCAAGTCGAAAAATCTGTGTCCCCTTGTCGTCCAGTCTTCAAGAAATGTGATTCAATTGATGGCCACCCAAGGACAAAAGTCAATGCGACAATAACGGCTGCTACCACTACTACCACTACTACCACACCTGCTCCACCTTGTTTGGCCATTACCGATCAGCAGAAATCCCCAGCTACCGTTATGGTCGAACAAAATACTACAACAACAACCAAGGAAAATGATAAATCAACAGTACCTGTGTCAAGTAGCCTTCCACAAGAAATACCTAAAATTCCCTTACCTCCTTCCAAGACTTCATATAAAAACGAATCTGCCATCGCTATATCTCCACCAAAATTGGTACCATCTCCACCAAAATCGGTATCACCTCCACCACCCCAACCTCAGGCTCCTGTGAGCAACGAACCTGAACAAACTACTCCAACCAGCGCAGAAGCTTCTAAATCCTATCGAAATTCTATTGTATTGTCAACCTCGCCTCCTGCAGCAGTGGCAGTTAGTGCTACTACTACCACTTCCGTTGTGAAAATAGTACCTGAACCAATTAACACTAAAATTGCGTCGCCAAGACCAAAAACTGAGACCATTGCCCAAGTTCATCGTTCATCCATTTCTACAGATAAATCGGATACAGAAGAAGTTCAGGACACGGACAATATAGATGAGGATGATGATGAATGCATAAATCGAAGATCTATAAGCAACTTAAGCATTGAAAGCTCTCAGGTGGACTCCAAGGAAAGCATTGAAGCAGTGCTTGATGATGCCAACAAAATGATTGGATCAATGCACGAAGAATTGATGTTTGAAGCTGCTATGGACTTGGTAAATGGAGTTGGAGAAGATATACTCAGAAGAAGCGGAGATCAATTACAGGACTCTGCCACTCGAATGCTTGGGCAGGATGACTCTGATGTGGAACTTTTTACAAATGATTTGGAACTGGAGCTTCCAAACGAAGAGCCCTGTCCTGATCCATTTGCAATGGCTGTATTTGATACAACGGAGTATTTTTGCATTGAAAATGAAGCCCTCTCCTTGTTCAACGAACAGTTAACTGAAGACTTAAGAAAAGAGCATAATGATTTGGAGGATTTATTGCAGAAGCTTCCTATTAAACCACCAAAGAGAGATAAAGATAGGTTTGTAGGCTGATCATGAACTTGGAAACAAAGTAATATAGCTGGTACGTTGTAAGCATTCTCAAAATTTTATATGCATCCTTTCTTATTACAGCTTGACAAATCCTCAAAGTGAGAGCGACTACAATGATCTCGTCAAGGTGTGGAAGCAGCAAAAGTCGGAAAATGAAATTTTATGGGTACGATCTTTTTATCAAGAATTTTCTTTATCATTCATGATTTTAATCATACAGTCGTATAACGATACATTCTATAAAATTTTAGGATAACGTAAACAGATTAAGACGAGCAGTGGCAATGTGTAAAGCAGAAGAATTTCGTTTACAGACGCGCTTGAAATACATTGAATCAAAATCTACTGCCCTCTCCCCTGTGACAACAACAACCCCATTGCAAACTGAGGGTTAATGATTAGATCTCAAAACGGAGTTACTCGTCAAAAAAATATTTTTATTATTCAGAAGAGAGTAGTTGAAATTCTAGTTTGTTCAAACGAAAACGGTGTAAAATGAATTTAAATGCAGTCTACCCAAGTACTAATTAAGTGCTCTGGCTATTAGTATATCACTCTCAGACATGTGAATTGTCTTTAACTTTTTATATTTAAATTGTGATTTAAACAAAATCTTTATTGTAACTTGTGACGTGAAACAATTTGTATGTAAAAAATGGTTTTAAAAGTTTATCGATGTAACAATTATTTTATTTTATTTTTACTTGTATAGCATGTAATATCGAAAGCTGAAAAACAATAATAACGATGCATGTTTTTAGACATTGGAAATTGGAAAACAAGCCACTGATGCATATTTATTTGTGAGCTATATCTGTTAACAAGATATTTTTAGCTTTAAGGATGCCCCTGATCATACGAATATTTTATAGGCTTTTCTCCTTGCAAATTTCTTTTTACTACAAAGGTGAAAGGAAAGAAAAATAGTTATTTTTGGACTTGTATTAAAATCCTTGTATTCTCCCCACTCACACACATGAGCTGTAGTACAAACTTCACGATTTAAAAAAATCCCAGTTTCCGGTGGAAAGACGCTTGCTCTATCTTCTCACTCAGTTCAGATCTCGAAACCTAACGAGATATGCTTCGGTGGCGAAAAAAAAACTATTGATCAGGGATGGCCTGAAGAGAAAGGGAGACTTCCTGGAACTGGAAGTAGCGTAATATATCTATATAACGTACAGCAGACTGCGTAGCTACTACATATCGATTCGAATAGGAATAGAAGGATGTGGGGAAGAACTGGAAGGAAGTATGTGCACTCCATAAAATACCTTCACTACCACCAACCAGAAAATTAGAGATATATTACATTCATGTGCATATGAAGTGATAGTAATATATGGTAAATTACAATACATCGTACAAATATAGGCTGTAGTTTTATGAGTACGCTGATGCATTTCAATGTCTCTGTACATTGGTGGATACTACCCGCATCAGATATCTCACCTTCCACAAGTGGAGGTAGTTAGAAGGCCGTTTCAAGCTGTGGAGAAAAAGTTGTAAAAGTAGTGATATGGTTCATACTTTCTCCTCCTTTCACTTTACTTTCCTTCCTCTAGCCATAAAGTAAGGACCGAATGATCAGAAATTTCAGATTTATCTAATTGAAATTATTATTTTAATCAAAATGGAGTTAAAAACTCCAATTGGGAAGATGACAGTGATCACATTTTTCTTCGCGGGACTTTTCCTAGTGACACTGACAATAGTAGTTGTAAGTTTCACGAAACAATACCTGGAAAATCGTAAGTACAAGAAATTATTTACATCAGCAGAAATTGCTATCAAGGTAAAACAATATTTAACCAAAATTAATGCTACTGGATTTTTTTACAGTGCAAGTTACCGAATATCATCATGAACATTATGAGTTGGCACAGGACCTTACCAAATCATTCAAAAAGCTTCCAAGGCTTAGTGGTACGTATAATCAACCACATCTAAATATTAAATATAAATACTTTCAGTAAAATTTCCATGAATAAATTTTTACGTTCATTTTTATTTAGCGGACAAGAAAACACTAGTTGTCACATCCGAGGACGCCCTTCCAAATGCATTTGAATTTTTGAGATTAAACATGTATTTGCCCATTCAGAAAATTGTTCTAATGAAACCAGGTAATTTTGTATGCCACAAATGTTGTACGGAGAGTTTATGCCATTCAAGATGAGTAAAGCTAACTGCAAGGTGGAAAATTGATTTTTTAGGAGGAAATGATACTGTTCGCGTGTATCCGATCCCACGGGAAGGTATGATTGGACTTGGCAACAGTTTATCCTTATCTGTCTCAGAAATTGGTATGTGTTTATACACCAAGCTCAATATTTATTTTAAATGCTGATAAATTACGACTTGAGGACTTGTACTAATTAACTTCTTTTTACGACTCACCTTGCAGGAATCATACTTTTATTTCTCATTTTCATTATTGGATCATTCACGTACATCTTTACCAGCATCAGCACCACAAGAGTTTACTGGGACGAAGAAGGATGGCTTAGTAATGAGGACTTATGCTTGGACGTGAATGATCTCTCCTGTGATGAGGAAGATGAAAACCTTTTGATCAATAAAGCAGAAAAGAAACGAAAAGAAATAGAAAATGTCTAAACGGGATACTATCAAACTTGTGAATTGAAATGTGGATTACAGGGGACTGAATTATAGAACCCTTTAATAATAATAATAATAATAATAATATTTTCAGAATTTTTCGTATTTTAAGATTTACATTTTTAGTATTTCTTTCCCTTTCTGAATGATATTGTAGTAGTGTGGTAGTACGTTTATACGTGTGTTTTATTGGATCATGCATCATCATTGTAATTTTAAACTCATCATAACATTTAAGCATAATAAACATATTCCAAGTATATTTTATTATAAACCCAGGTGTACAAGAATTTTAATATTTTGATTACAATGTTGTGGTACAATTATATTATATGTTTTCCTTTTTTATTTCATATTATAATAATAAAATCTTGAAACTTTATAGTTTAAAACAATTTTTTTTAAATTAACATAACAATAATAACAAGTATAATTATTAATAATTATATAATTAAATTTTTGTAGTTAACTTTTAAATGAGCAAAAACAGTACAATTATATTTTTTGTAGACTATACACACGTAAGAATGTAATTTATACATATATTAAGTAATACAACAATATTATAGTATGTATTAATTATAATTAATAATTTTTAAAAATTATTTTCATCTCACATTTTATTTTAAAATTTCTTATTTCCATATTTCAGGATTATATACATACATAATATTCCATTCAACTGAAGAAATATATAATATTTATTTTTATGGCATATCCTGCCGTTCGCTTTATATAAAGTGCTGACGTAGATATCCACTCGTTCTCATCATTTTTCTGTTGATTTAACATTTTTTATTTTTAATATAATATAAATATACAATTAATTTTTAGTCTTACATATAGGTAATATAATATAAATACATTATGCATGCACACATTTTTACATACGCACATAATATTCCATATAGTAGCATTGTATATATATTTTTGAGGAAGTGATATTTTCTTTTTTTACAAATCCATCATTATATTATTAATTAAGTTGAATAAATGGTTCTTTACATTTTACATTTTAAAACCAACACATTGATTTAAATAATTTTTAAAAATTCATTCGTATTTGAAAATACATGTTGAAATATGAATGGTCATCTTTTTTAATCTTTTTTATTACGACAACAACAATAATAATAATTATATATATTACTTTTCACATCTTCGTTCTCGCAGTTCCCTTGATTTCATCTTAGACTCCCGCAATCATGTACATTCGCAGCTTCCATATATAAACAAAAGCACAGTTTTTAAATTTAAACCTGAACAATTTGGAACAATTAATCATTCTCAAATAATTGCAGATACATTATAGAATACAATATATTATGCATATTACATAATAATGCAAAAATTCAGAACATTTGACATTTATCAATAATTAAATAATAATTAATAATTATAGTAATTTTTAAAAGTTTTTTTTAGCAAGTCCACTTCAATATTCGTTTATTTATTTATTGATTGCCTTTAGGTACCCTTTTTGCAATACAGAAAACAAAATGCTGTAACCAAATTACCAAATATATATATATTTATTTTTCTAAATTATGTTTTTGCAGTGTTGTTATTATTTTTAAACAGACATTAAGTATTATCATTGGTAAATCAGTGACGTATACATATATATGTATATGATATATATTACTTTACATAATGGATATCCCTAAAATAAGATACATTATTATTATTACTTAGCTATTATGCCTTCTCCATTTGAAAATTAAATGCAAAGTTTCAATATAATTGTTTAATAAACGGATAAAGAATTTTATGCATTTGTAATGAAGACTTTGTGCATTAGTTCCAAATGGAGAATACATAATATCATCATCCAATAATGATAAATTTTTTATTAATTTTGACAAAGACTACAAAGAGCCATACAATAAACATTCTTTGTTGATCTTTCAAGGAATTTAAAGTGATTATTTTGTCAATAAAATACACAGTATTTTTTTTAATGTGCTCTACTTACAATTTTACTTTTAGTATCAGTACAAGTAAATATATATTACTATGTATTAAAATACAGTCACAGCAGGTGGCCTTTACGTTTTATTACAACAATATATATTATTATATTATTACTGAACTTTAATTCAGATTTATAAATCAGTTTTCATAGGAAACTTGTCCATTGTTGCAGGCTTATACGTTTTTTCAAGTATACGATTTAGGCATATATATGTATCATGTATGTAGGTATATATATTCTAGGACATCTAACGAAAAAAACAGGCATACAACTTGACATGCTGCTTCCTGTCCAGTACTTTCACAAAATTCATTTTGAAATTATACATTCTTGCATAAAAGCTAATGGATCTAGATTAGATTAAATATATAGACATTAAAACTCTTATGTAGTATTAGCAATAATTAATGTTTTTGTAAGTATACTGCAGCGATACAATTTGACAAATAGATAGAAGTAGGCAAAAATTCAAGCATCACACATAATATTATGCTTGTGTTCATTTAAATGAAAATTTAAATGCGTATCTAGCAAATGTACAGTATAATATATTTATGCCGCATGTATATGTCAGAAAATGTATATCTTGACGTTACAGATTAAAATGCGTGTTTAATTGATTTCGATATATAGTCGATTTCATAATACATAATATTTTTGATGAAGAATTATATAGATTCCACATTTACCTATGAACTATTTTTACTGATTCACCGGAAAATCCAGATTTTATGCTCTCTTTATATGAGTATAATTTCATGAATTCATTTTAAAACAATCAAATATAGCATGTGTATATGTGTGTGTATTGAATCAGATTTTTTAACTATTCAGTAATATGCACAATTTTCATTTTTGGTTTCTTTATATTTTAGCAATTCTAGTTTACTGTACATTATAGAATATAATAATTTTTTTTTGTGTGTTTGAAACGCATACTAATAATATAATTTTTTATATAGCCACAGTGTGAAAGATGAGGTTTTTTCCTATAATTTTTGGTGACATATAAAGCACGGCAACGGGTTGAGAATCAAAGAGCTTTTGGTATTAAAGTGATCTGGGGTAAAATGATACACATCGTTGTTCTGCTGGCTTTTCTTCTCATAAAATTCAGCGTACCTATTTATACATAGTTTTATGCAATCTAAAACTAACTCTACCGTGCCATCTATTAATCTATACAATCCATTTTTATTTATATGTTTTAATATTTTCAGAGTTTAAAGATTATTTTTTTTCACACAAGTGGTACAGGTTGATTTGTCGACGCTAGTTCGTCTCCCACAAGATTTTGAATTTGTTAGCCATACTGACAGAAAATGTGAATACAGCGCAAAATTGTATTTCTTTGGGTACACGTTTTTTTTAATCAAGAAGATAGTATAATATATAGAGTAGTAACACTATATATTTACACACGCACACACATGTACAAAGCAGTACAATGAATAATAATTACAAAATGTGTAACTGTGTTAGTAGTGTACAACTTTTCTCACCCTACCCGATTTTCTGTGTACCTATAAATGTATAATACAGAATGTATATAAAGAAGGATTCATCAAGATGTACCATCTACAACCTATTCAAGCTTTCACATTAAAAATGAATTATATATGCTTTTCACCTGATTTGACATACTTATTATTAGGTATGCTTCTTCTGACAATATGCATAATAATATTACTTATTTTTTTAAAAGATTTGCCCGTTTTTTATAATACTTCATGTAATGATCTTTTTTTTGTCTGATTTGATAAATTCTTTTCTTTTTTTTAAATAATTTTTTGTTATTAGCGCAATGAATGAAAGCTACCTATTTTTTAAAAAGATTTACGACAAGCATGAATGAACTCTAATATGTCTATACATAATGATGAAAGTGATTTTTATTGAAAGGGAATAATGCGATTTTTTTAGACATAGGATAAAGAAATGTAGGATAATATATATTTTTGCAGTGCAATTTACATATAGGCAAAAACATTCTTTTATTTTTTTTCAATTAAAATCAGCGTCAATTATATTGTGATGATGAGTTTGCATAATATGCATAGAGAATTTGATTTAGTGTTTGATAAAATTTAGCTGCATAGGTTAATAGGTAGTAGGTATACCATTTAATGTGATGTCCTTATATATAAATTTTTATCGTGTATATAGTGCCCGTGTGGTAAATGAAGCTAATTATCTATATATATATACGTGTTTCTGATACATATCACATTTTTAAATGTTAATGCACAATATATGTATATATATTTTTATGCCCATTTGTTTCTATTTTGTAATTTTTAAAAAGCTAAAGTGTCATATTATAAGTACTTTTTTAATATATGTATTTTTATGTATGTATTAGGTAATCTTTCCCTTTATATTTTCCTTCCTAATAATAACCTATTTATATGTTTTAACAATAAAAAATGCCAAGAAAACAGGTTTCATGCACCACGCGTCATTTGTTGGATGATCACTGTGAAATATTGCAACATAGTAATTTAAAGGTATGTTAGTTTTGGAAGATGAATTTTTGTAATGTAGAATTTTTTTTAGACCTTATATGTATATTCATTCAAATATGACATATGATGATGAAACTGGAGAAAGCATAATATATATGTGTATATTGTATATATACTATACATACTTACATACATCATCATTATTGTTATCATTCTAACCCATACAGATTAATTATGAAATAGTTCTCCCGAAAAGAGAGACAGTTTATATACAATACATAGCTTAACAATTGCATATTATTGCAATTTTTACTTGTATCCGTAATAAATGTAGTCAATACTGTGTACGCATTGCTTCCAAGTTGGAAGTTCCAACTTGGAAGTTCCAACCAGTAAGTAGTCACCAGTGCAATGACAAAAATGTACCCCTTCTCTTCTCATCTATACAAATTATTCGTGCAATAATAATAGATATCTATTGTATTTAGAATAATTTTTTCTCAATTAACTTTAAAAAAAAACAATTTTATATAATCTATTTATAAGTTGTTTCATTTTTCCGATCTGAAGCAAATATAAAACTCATATAAGTTATATTATATTATTGGTAGTCACTTATCTTAAAAATCTTAACATTTTACTCAATTTCAGTTTTATAGTTTACATCAAGATAGAAAAATCAGTTTCATCATACATATATTAATTTTACTTACTTTTTTTTACTTTTGAAAGGAGCATACATATACCGCATGTATTTTGTAATGTAATATTTATCCCTTTTTGCTCACTTTTTTTTCTTCACCAAAAGCATAATGCAGCATAGTAATAATTTATACATAATTCAGTTTAGTTGAATTTGAATATTTGATGAGTACATCTTGTATATGTTTTTACCAGAATTTTTGCTTTAATTTTTAATTTTTTTTTTTAGAAAAATTCAAAATGGTATATATCTCTTCATTAAATACTTGTTTATGTTGATTGAAATATTATATGATGCACATACATTTGTATTTTGTGTATGTATTTTTAATCGAGCAAAACAATTTATGCCGAATATATGTGTACATACCTTCACAGGATTCTGAGAGGCGAAGATAATTAACATTGCTGAACCTGACATATTGTGCACATACATTTTTTTATGTACAGAGAGATGCAAGTTTCAAGCAATATTTTTTTATCTCAGAAACGCTCATTTTTTTACCTGCTTTGTTCATCATCTTCAAATCGAATTGATATATGAATTTTTTTCACAAATTACTTCTTTTTTTTACTAAATTTTTCCTTATTGAATGGAACAGCAAATAGCACCAGAGACGGGGTCACCAATAGCATAAAAGTTTGGTCTGATAACTCTCGCTGCAGGGGTATTAGTATTGTACACGGGAATTTTGACAGAAGGTGGGGACTCATAAGGAGGCAATGGAGGTTCGTCAGATTCACATGATGAGTTATCTCCGTCCGCTGCTACTTGCACTTTTTCAATGGGTCCACCAACTTTCACCATTTCAGATCCACTTAACTCAGCAGCAAGCGACAATGGGTTGACGTACAAGTGGGGTGATGACGATTTTGAACCAGCCGCAACAGTAGCAGCAGCAGCAGAAGGAGCTGATGATGATGATGATGATGATGATGATGATGGTGGCGCAGCAACCAAAGCATTTTCTCCAATGTAGTAATCTTCGAGACAAGTATTTTCATCATCAATATAGCCGTCTTCAGTAGCGACACCACCACAACTCGCTCGACGAAGACGTCTAGATTCTAAAACAACTTTGGGATCGAATGTTCCAATCTCTTCATCTTCATCCTGGAGGTAAATACTCTTTGACACTAATACATCGTCCCCATTATTCTCCTCCCTTTCTCTTCTCTTCCTCTCAACACTTTTCTTTGTACTTCTACTGCCAACTTTCCTATTTTTCTCTGGAAAACCATTGCTATTCTTTTGTTGTTGTTGATGCTCCTTCTTCTTCTTCTCCACAGCAGCAGCAGTGCTAGAGTATTTTTGTTGTGGTGGTGGCAGTGGTGGTTTCTTTTGTTGTGCGGTGGTGATGATGGTACTATCATTATCTTTATCATTCGCATTCTCAGTAATAGCAGAAGACTCCAGAGCGATATCTTGGAACGCATCTTCTTCTGTTTTGCCTTCCACTCCTACTTCTTCTTCTTCTTCCGCAGCGGTATCAATACCCTGATCTGGGTCATCTGATGTGTCAAAGACGACACCAAACTGATAGTACTTTGCATACCGTTGAGGATCACAAATCTCGGCGTGATCTCGCTCGTCTATTACGGACGTCGAGGAGCTCGGCATTGAGCTGCCGAGAGGAGATTGAACAGCATTGTTGTTGCTGATGCTACTATTGCTGCTGCTAGTATTGAATAGTATCCCTCCTGTCATCATTCCTAATGGAGAAGCGGGTGCAGTATTGTTACAAGATGAGGATGTTGAAGTGGAGAACGCTGATGACAGCTGCTGCTTTTGTGAAGAAGCAGGAGATGGTGACGTATCCACACCAATATCATCTTCGTTACTAGAATCTCCAGTCTTTTTGTATGCGGGTGTGAAGGCTTGTTCCTGGTGAATAATAGAAAGTGGAGCAGCGATGACAATTTGATCTGGATTGAAATATCTATTGAGATGATTGGTAGCATTGTTATTATTATTCGTTATGAGTTTTGGCAGTGTAGGCCTTTCACCAGCAGATTTTTTATTTGACGACGTTTCTTTTATCATAAGCAGTCTCCTCGCAGAAGGATGAAGAAGAAGAATTGGCCAAATCTTTTGATTTATTTTTGGCATTCATAACAGTGGAAACAGTTGCGGCATCATCATCACGATCGCAGTTGTGGTGGGTGTTAATGGATTTCGTGGAAGTAGTAGTAGCGCCACCATTTGTTGTAGAAGTAGTAGAAATGGAAGACGAAGATGAAGAATTTTCAGGGGAACTTAATTCCAACCCTGAGTCATAATCTTTTCCTGATTCAACAATGACAATTGATCCTTTGTCAGTTGTGGAAGCATCATCTTTTATGCTTGAAGATTTTTTGAGGTAGTCCTTTGAGGATAAAGTTGTATTGAAAAAATGTGCATTACTAGCATTATTTTTAAAGCTATTGGAAGCAGGGGAAATGTTATTGGCATCATCATCTGAAATACTGCTTGTTGAACAAGGAGAGGTGTTGTTATTATTGTTGTTGTGAGCATTGTTACATTTATAATGACTTAATGATGAACCTCTGCTATTAACGGTGGTGATGGAAGCAGACGACGATAATTTGGACGAAGACAAAAGTGGGGCAACCCTTGAGCAAACACCATCCGACTTTGGAAAACCGACTGATTCAGTAGTCCGGTTCCCATCGTTCTCAACTTTCACGTTACTCTTCTTAGATCCGGATCGACGGCTACGTACAGATGCTGTTGTTGAGCCGTTAGTTTTATTACTGACTTTGGTGGAAGATCCAGATTTATTGGATGGTGCAACCCAAGGGCTGCCATACACGTTTTTTTGGTTCTGTTCCAAATTTGAAGCTTTTTCATCGCCCGTTTTGTTTTCGTTTCGTTCATTATCCTCAGCAGCAGAATCCTCCTCGTCGTCTGAGGTAGTCTCTTCCTCCACATCTCCTTCATCTGATGAAGATGCTCGTAGTGCGATTACAGGCGTAAGTGCACCTTCCCCTTGAGTTTTCAGCCATTCTGTAACAGCCAAAGTGATACTTTGCGGTCTCAACGGTGCTTCTCTTCCCTGCTCGCCATCGCCACTACAGTCTCCTCTTTCCTGTGTGCTGCTGCTGTTTCTAGATAATATGCTTGAAGATGACTGTGTAGCAATAGCAATCGGGGTCCTCATATTATTGGTCGTACTTGTACTTTTAATGGACCCTTCAACAGCAGCAGTTGCCACTGTTATTGTTGTTGTTACATTATCATCATCCGCAGCAACTTTAGCAGAATTGCTCAATATCTCTTTATCACAAAGAGTGTCCTGGCCTCCTAATGTTGTTGTAGGTACTTCACCTGGCTGAACATTTGGTAGCATCGTTGCTGTTGTTGGTTCAGTTAGATTTTTAGTGGCAGGATCCTGATCGGCGCTCATATTATTGGAATTAGATGCTATTAATTCTGCAGCGTGCTCAGTTCCCACAATAAATTCTACCTCCTCAGGGAGGTCTTCCTCTACCTCATCAATCGATGTTGTACGGTTCATCAAATCTGATTCCCCAGGATAGATCAAATCGGATAGATTTTCCCCAGGGGCGAACTCCGAACCAGCTACACTCTGATTTGTATTGAGAGAATCCGGGCTGCTTGGTTCATTGGCTAGTGACGGACTGGTCTGTAGCTGTAAAGCTTGATCATCGTATTGCCCGTCATCGTTTCCTCCATTGGCAGCTGGGCATTGGACGGTCAGGCCTGTCGGCTTTCGTGATGATGAGGAGCTGGCAGCTGCAACAGTGCTACTGCCACTTGAACTCTCATCTGCTGTTATTAAGCCAGTAGAACAGGAATCTAGCAATGAAAGCGTACAAGCCGTTTCCGGTACTACTTCCTTTGGAGATGAAGTGGAAGAAGATGAGCAGGTTTCTCGCAATTCTGCTGCTGGTGCCGCTTCTGGCTGTTGCTGACCTGATTGTGATTCAGTGGTGGTGGTGGAGGATGTCATTTGGTTTCGGCTTTCTTCTTCTTGCTCCTCCTGGTTGGTTTCATCAGTTGTAGCCGAGGAAGGTGAACTTTTATTATTTTCCTCTCCATTATCCATTTGCCGCCGCGGCTGCTGCTGCTGATCGTGATTTTTCTTCTCTTTTTTGTTTTTCTCTTCATTTTCCAATAAATTAATTGAATCATCATCATTTCTCTCTGACAATCCCGTATTGTTCTTATTGCCGTTGTTCTGCTCCCTCTTTGAAGGCGGCAGACTTTTGTTGTGCTTATTATTCTTGGAATTATTTTTGCTGCTGTTCCCTCTACCATTTTTATTTTTATTTCCATTCCCCTTAACTTCTCTACCCGTACCGCCGCCCTCTTCAATTGCTTTAGTTGTGCCGTCGTCATCATCTTCTCTAGCCAAATTTTTACGGGACGCCAGTTTTGATTGGGATCTCATTAAAGACGTGCCCTCATTAACAGGAGATGATGTACTTGACTCATTAGTTGAGGATGGGCATGAAGAGGATGTGGATGAAGCTGTCGATAGAAATGCTGATGACGCAAGAACCTCCACCGCCTCTCTTTCTAAATTACTTTTACTACAGCTTGCATCTCTGCATCTTTCATACTTTTGTGATGCTGGTATTAATACACAAGCAGCAGAAGCAGAAATCTCATGGAGGCCGTCGCTTTTTCCTTTACCATCATCGCCGCAAACTTTTGGGGCTTCTGTCTTTGACATATCTTGTGTCAATGGTCCGATTTCAATTTTCTTATTCATCTTGTCGGGACTTTCAAGCGTTAATGATTTCACCACCGCCAAAGCCACTGCTACCAATTCTGCTTTCTCAATTATTTCTTCATTTACACTTTGTTGTTGTTTTTCTTGTGTAGAATATGAAAGTGGCTCATATTCAGCCTCAGATGCTGCTGCTGTTGCTGCTGTCTTGTCAAAAGTACTGAATTCTTTAGATGCAATTATATTGCCAAGCTTTGAATCACAACTTTGTTTTGTTACTGGTGTTGATGTTACTGCTGCGTCTTGTGAACCTGTCACCCTAGTTGTTGACGTCGTCATCATATCCTCTGCTATTTCGGTGTTTACTGCTGCTGCTCCTGATGTTTCTGTTGGTTCCGTCTTTACTACTGCTGCTG
>JAHZNC010005051.1:0-14686 GCA_027744095.1 Zhuqinia jingwanae | reverse complement strand
CATTCTCTATCGTTATCACCGTAGGGTAATACATAATAAGGAATTTTTTTAAAGCTTTAACTCGTTAGTGACTTTCCAAGTAGTTATTACCTAACTTATTAAATTTTTATTGTTCATACTCTCCTAGCTACATAGAATATTCACTTTTTTATTTCATACTTAGTCTTCTTGTGAAAATCTCCAGATCTTGCACAATTTTCTATTTGTGCCAAACTCTGAAAAATATAATAATTCGCGTGATTTACAAAAAGAGACAAAAGTGTATCTTTCAAAATTAAAAGATTTCGTAATATTGTGTGAACTAAAACCAGAATCTTGTCATAATATAACATACATGCATATCGAACAGTAGAGATATGGTCAAACTTGATCATTTATAATACTTTGAGTTCCATTATTAACAAACTGTCTTTGTAACATATTTTTGCAAATCAAAACAGAAGCTTGTTACATGTATTTTTGTGATTTTGTGCTAGACTAATTTTTCAAAATAACGGTGGAAAATACAAAAAAATTACAATTACTTGTCATTTTAGCCGGCATAATGTAAATGTTAATTTCCGCTGGAGTAGATAAACGCAATGCAAGTGTAATGTTACCTACATTGTAGTTTCAAGTGACAATTTACAATTCTGCCATTAATAATAACTATTGACTATGTTTAAATCTGCAAAGATAAATTTTCCTACCAATTTTCGTGCTGATTCAAATTTTATTGACTCTTAAAATAGAGGCAGCTTGACAGTACCAAAACGTATACGATCTTAGGTGTTAGGAGTGTGAATTCACCTATCCAAGAGTCCTGGCTTTTCTCATGTTTCTCGACATTGTTTGCCAGACTTCACTTTCCCTTCCTCTGGGGGATAAGTTTGTTGTTTTAAAGCAAAAAAAAGTAAACACATTCCAACAAAAAGTGTTGAGTGTAAGAATATCCGAGTAAATAAGGAGATTTGAGTTAAAGAGGCGGTAGTAGCAGTATGTGGCAATTGACCCCGTTCTCTTCTCTTCTACAGCATGTGCACGAAATTGATAAAGTTTGGAAAACAATCTTGAATCCTGTTTTATAAAAATGGTTAATACCGCTCAACAATTTTTTAGCTTTTTGCCCATCCGGGTGGTATGTAGCTTACGTACACTGTGCTGTGCACTACATTTAAAAATGATATCCATAATTTGAGGATTGTTCCAGTTTTAAATTTACAATATTCACAAAGGATTTGCTTTCATCGGCTCCATAAACTTGAATGGAAATGGACTTACTCAGTTGAATGCTTTCACAAATTACTTTTTAGAAGAGGACGAGATTCACGAGATGCTAAAAAAATGCAACACAGTTCATTTTGTAATATGAAATGGGATACACAAAAGATAGCTGGGTCTTTGCCAGAAAGCAGATGATTATTGGGAAAATGTAGGCTAAACATAAAATAAATAGGATTGCATATTGGACAAAGGATGATGAAGAGTAGTGCAAGCAAGCAATTTCTCGCATTGTGAATAAACTATAAAGCTTTATTTCCTTGCGGTAGCTTTTGGCGAAAAAGGAGTTTCATGCCTTTCTCATTTACAAAATGTAAAATATGTCTTCTCAATCTCTAAAGAGCCAACAAGGAGATCACCATTTAGCATAAATATTATGTACCTATATCTACACAAAGGCAACTATATAAAGCAGTTTGCGCGGAAGGCATTATCGATTACTAAATGAGGGTGGATTATTCTCATATTATTTATACATTAATTAAAAAGTCTCAATGTGTTCTTTCGTTGTTTGGGTTTTCTGGAGTGAAGCCAATCCAGCAGTACACAGTCACAACAGTAGATTTTGTTTCTTAGAACATGAATCAATACCAGTGTTAGTGTATAAACCAAATTCGGATGAAACCTTATACCTATATCATAATGAAAATATAATGGTTTGTCTGGTTTTTGTGTTAATACGTTGATAAGTATGTTTAGTATTGATTTTAATAACTTTTAAGAATTAATTCAGAGGGCCAGTGAATAGGTAAGCGCGCGCGTTATCTTGGGTTTGGAGATAAATATACATAACTTCGTGATATGTATGCATACATGTCTTATCAAAACAATGCGTATGCTGAGGTCATTTCATAAGTCGACGCAATGTTGAAAACACATACTATACAAAACACCAGGCAGACTTTTTAAATATAGGTTTTTAAAATGATGAATGGAAAATAAAAAAGCATTTAACCTAGCCTTTATCATAGCACGTTTTGTAATTTATATTTAATTATTGTGATTTTATGACCAACGCGCAACAACAAAGGTTGCTGCTTGCTGAAATATTACGCTTGATTCGAGAAAAATAGTTTGTGGAATGTGAAGTGCGTTTTTATTTGAACAAAATAAAACATAAGCTGGGCTGACTTTGCATGTCGTTTACATAGATGGCAATTGTAATAATAATAATTTAATTAAATTGAGCACTTTTTGTGGACATATCACATGATGAAAGATGTGTGCGAAGCCAACGAATGTATACCTATTCAATAAACAGTCAAGTGTACCAAGTAGCAAAATTGGATTAAAATTACAGTAATTGATGGTTTCGCTCATTTTGCTGTTAGAGCAAAAATATTTTGTCATTGTCAGACACACCAATGTGGACATCAACATTGGATATGGTCGTACGTAATACATACGTAACACACATCAATTCTGCGTTTTTTTGGCTTGGGTATTATTTACTCCTTTTCATAAGTACATATGCACTGGAATATGAGGTCATAGCCTGCCAACCTTTAAACTGGTGATTGAGCATTTAAATTCAATTTTTTATGCCGTGAATTTAAATTGAATTAAATGAAGCCCATTTTTTCCCCTATTGCTATACTACTGCCATACTACTGTCACCAGCTTTTAATACTTATTCTTCGTCATTTGGTTTCACTTCAGTTATGAAATGATGTCTAGCCGTGCAAAATCACATCCGTACCCATACATATATTTCTTATCAGTCTTATCGGATATTTTAAACTATCTCTGAACGCTCATGTAGAAACACGAGTACTACAGCGCAGTGCACGTGCCAGTTACAGGTGGAAAATTGTAAACATAACTCAAAAACTGATTTAACATAATCTGAAATTCAGATTCTGCTTAGGCTAATACTTTTGTCTTTTAAACAATGCCGTATTGTTTGCGTTCTTCGTAACCATCATAATCGTTTTAACAAATGACACAGTTTCATTTTTACTAAAAAGTCATAGTTTCTTCAAATATAATTTGTGGCTTAGTGTGAGTTTTCGTTTGCAAGCCAGCGATTACATTGAATAATTTTTAGTTTAAAATTTAACCCTTATTGCTTGAATCTCACAAAATGATTGAAAGTGAAAACGAAAAGAAAAAGATGACTTGTCACGAGGAGCTCTTTGCAAGGAAATTCAGGTTGTTATATAAGATTCATAAATTAAAGCCAACAAGTTTATTATAAGGTTTGCATTTTTAAATTACATTATAAAATGTGTCATGTCAAAAAATTAATTCATATAAAGTTTTAAGTTGTTCCGAACGAATTCCAAAAAAACACATTTGTATAATTTTCATTATTTTGTTCAATTTTACATTTCCTGACATACAAACGTATGTATGAAAGATAAATATAAAGTGGAGTAAAAATAACTGTGTACCAAATGCATGGGATACTTATTGTGACGGAAATGACTAAGAAATCAGAAGAGAGTGAAAGGATAGCAGGCAAAAATGTAAATTACGAGCAAGCACACTACATTACTTACCAAATTTTGTAGAAAGTTGCATAGAAAGGAAGGATAAATTTGCAATAGAGAAAATGAAACACGTGACACGAAAATAATATAGTTGTAAAATTTTCCTGTTTTCATTCACAAAAAAGTTAACCCAAACTTCAAATCATCGTTATGTACATTAGAATTGGGGCCGGGTTGCAATTAAATGAAAATTTTCGGCTTGTTAGGAACAAATTGAGGTTGAATTGAAATAGCTTCTTAGAATAAATTACTTTGTATCCACAATGATAGTTGTACTAAAATGTGCAATAAAAATAGGGGTAAGAAATTTCAGAGTTGAAGTTGAAGAGAATTTACATATAATTTACATTTCTTTTGAAAGAAAAAATTTGGTCAGATATCTGTGCAGACACATCTGATCTGCAAATATCTAAATTTTTACAGATATCTGAACCAAATTCCACTAATAATTAGTTATTAATTATTAAGACGCTTAAATATTAGGATATTTTTTACTCAAGAAAATAAAACATTTTTTGTTTGACAAAAGAACACTTTCAGTCTCATTTAAAATCAGAAAAGATGTAATTATTATAACGCAAAAAGTAGAAGGTTAAATTTAAAAAAAATCAGTTTTACGTATATGGCTAAAAGAAAAAAATAACTTTGAGAATATAAATGCAACGTTTTTACTACTACTTTGAAACGTTTTATTTTACAGAAGATTGTTTGGAATTTAAATAAATCTGACAAACATTCTTTATTCGCTCTAGAAAGGTATCCCACATCTATATTATTTTATATTCACAAAGTTATGTGAACTTTTTTTTATACCGAGTCATTCGAGAAGATAAGAAACTAATAAAAAAATTAACAACTAGCAGCATACTGGAAGTGATAAAAATATCCTTTGCTAAGTAGTAGTACTTCCCATGAAAAATAACAGTGTCGACATATATACTGGTTCACAATGATAATGATGAATGATTTTGCTGCAGGAGTATAGTTAGATATTCATATTACTTGCCTATTTATTTTTACCATTTATTATTTTGTTACCTCTTTTAGAAATAGGATCATCTAATAATCATCTATTTGCATGCATAAATTGTATAATTGATAATAGTTTCTAATTGTAAGTCAAACATGATTTTTCCTTAATAATGTGATTTGATTTACTAATCCCAGTCCAAGAAAAATCATTACTATGCTATAGGTGACCTCTGCTTTTTCTTGCTACGCACGAATGTTTGTTCCCCCATTCCCAGTTTCACTATAGTTTCTGTTCATTAAATTATTACTAGTGAAAAATGCAATGGATTAATACGAATTATAGGTATTTGTTGTTAGTAATGGCATATTATTCACTATTCATTTCGTGGAAAATTCAGTAGACTGTCTATCAAAAAAAAATTCTCACAAGCATAAATACTTTCTTCCAGATAGGGCTTTTTAAAAGCACGGTTTTATTATATATACCTACTTACTTACATGCAACGCATTTATATCTCGATTTAATTTTAAACAATTCTTGTTGTGCTCATTTTTATGATTCACGATACGATCATCTCTACAGAATATATAGGTATGCTTAAATTTACTTGTTCAAAATGTTTACTTGTTTAAAAAAAAAAGTATTTAAAAAAAAATTATGACTCAGCAAAACAACATATTTTTGAATAAATGAAATAGTAAGAACCTTAGTTGCCACTTTAAAAAGTATAAGAGATCAGTAGTTACAGATTAGTTTTTTAACGTGTTACTGTATTCAACATGTGCATAAAAATTCAAACGAGCAAAATTTCTGTTTTTAAGGCGGAAGTTTACTTATGCGTATGGAGCAAATTTATAATACATCATTAATAAATAATATTATAAATTAAGAATTTGGCTGGATACAAAAATAAAATATGTAACGTGTGTGAGAAAAAAACAAACAAATATGTTGTGCACATCTATTAAAATTGAACAAAAAAATGCATTTTCCCAGACGATGTGTAAATGCAAGCTACAGGTACATATACTATAATTATTGACTATAATTGATACCAAGCTGGAATAATATACTTACATACATTATTTGATTACACGGACCTACATAAATGTATTATAGTTACTTCATTTCTTCGTACGGTTATACAGGTCTTATATCCCGACATTTCGAAAATTTATATTTACAAAAATACTAGACACTGAACTGAGCTCTCTGGACTCTATTAATCTGCTGGTTTGTGGGTGTGATTATATATAAATAGTACGTTTCCCATTAACTACAGAGCCAGAAATGAATCCATAATTTTCCCACAAAGATTATTGAAATGACAAATTACACTCTTTACAATAATATCCTTGCGAGAATATTTTATGACATCGTTATTTCCTCATTTTGTTACCTTTGTCGTAAAAAAGTTACTCTATTCAGGCAATAAAAGGAGCATTTTGATCACGTCTTGTTCATCTCGTTTGTAGCCATAAATCATTCGCTTGAATGAGCTCATATCTTGGTTCTCTTCGTCTGCTGTTGTCATCATTGTCCTTGAGAAATTGTTCGGATAGAAAAAAGTTTTCACCTAAAAAAAATCGCTTGAATTGCTTTGCCCGTTGCGTCGTTGGCCAGTGTTTTTTTTCTGTGCTCACATTTTGTAGGTTCATATTACCCATCTTTGATGCTTGTGTCTGCGCTGTGATTACCTATTTCGTTTTTGTTCCAAGCCTATACTTTTGTATTTTGTATACCGATTTCATGCTTTTGCCGATTTTGCACACCTCTCTGCACGCCACAATATTGATGACGACTCCGCCAAAACCATGTTTTTCCAACAAAAGGACATTTTTTTGAAAATGGTTTAATTAATAAGTACTGATGGATGTGAGAGGGGGAGTGTGCAAAGTGCAAACCCCTATCGACTAGATATAGATAGAACCTTGAAAGTTAAATAATATTTTTAGACAGCTTTTGCACGCAATACTCAAACCAAAATTCGTAACTAAAAAAATGTAACATTGTTTTTTGTCATCCCTGCTTATTTAAATGTACCTAACGTAATACGCAATAAACTAATGCGTTTTATATGGATTTTATTTGTATGGGAAGAATTTTTTTTAAATAATTTTATTCTTGTCTATTTTACAGGGTCACAAACGCTAGAAGAATGCTCGTCTCACATTTGCCAAATCATCCTCCAGTCACACTGGAATGGAACGACGTCAACTTTTCTGTTCGGGACTCTCCATCCAGAAAGTGTAAGTGAAAAAGTGATGAGCTATGAATAAATGCGAGTAGAAGATGAAAAATTACAACCCTGACGTCGTTCTCTTAGAAAAATATAATTGAGAAAGAGAACCATCATATTTAAAGCATAACATATAAAACCCTTACTATGTTAATCACGGAATCAATAAAATGATGTATTTTTTAACCAATGCTAATGCTACTACTTAATCATGCAGTTGGCGGCTTTGGACCATATGTCTCCAAACAAATGAAAGCAATATTGAAGGATGTTTCGGGCATTTTTAAACCTGGAGAACTGACAGGTATGCATACCTACACACACAAAAATGGTCATGCTAGATCATGCATTTTTCGTCCTATAATGTATTTGAAATCCAATTTGAATTTTAAATTATTATGAACTTAGCAATCATGGGACCGAGTGGGGCGGGCAAATCAACACTTATGAACATTTTAGCAGGATATAAGTGAGTTACATGACCATGATATTACGCATGCATAATTACTGGATTTATCGATTTTTGTCTTCTAATAAGTTTTTTTGAGTGCCCCTTTTAACTTTTGCCTTGACCTAAATATGTTAATCATAATAAAAATAATAATAAAATTTCTTATTTAATGTTAAAAATGTTTTTTTTGTAGGACTCACGGTGTGAATGGCGCCATTAGTGTCAACGGGAAGCCTCGGGACTCAACCCTGGAAAATGTGGTACGTAGTAAATTCACGTATATTGTAAAAAGAAACAAAGTATTACAAATTGTTTCATTCGTTTTTCCACCATCACCACTGAAATTCCTCACACTTGTTCTCCAGACACATAAAACGTCAAGCAAAATTTAGGACTACACGCTTTGTGCGATATACATAACATAATATGTGCTTAAAAATCTGATACAAGGTCATAATTTTATTTGCCTGTAATGTAATTCAATAAAAACATTTTTTCTTCCCGTTTGTTTGATGACCCAACAGATAGGGGAAATCCTGGACATTATTGGTCTTACGGAATGCAAAAATACCCGAGCATCCAACATCTCGGGTGGCCAGAGAAAGCGACTCGCCATTGCACTCGAATTGATCAATAATCGTAAGTGCTGTAATTACAATGCAAAAAGCAAGTAAATCTTTTGTGCAAGCATTCCTTCAACATAGTTTTCTTGAAGGAGAGAAAATCGCAAACTTTCTTTATCATGTTTTCACATATCCGTTGCATAAAAGCTACAATTTCACATATTTTTCTATTTGCTATTAGTCTTAATGCTGACTTTTTCTCGTTTTCTTCCTGTTTCAGCTCCAATAATGTTTTTTGACGAGCCCACAAGGTAAAATGTTATGTATATAAATCTATACAACTTCCATTGTAAGGATATTTGTTTCCTACTTTCTCTGCTTCAGTCATGCATTCTTTCATGACTATTATCACATTATATTGCATACTTTGGGAAATTTGTGTGACTGCATAAAATATTGGATTACAATGTTTTACAAAAGAACCCATAATAATGCATTCCATTCTTCTCTTTGTTTCCACAGTGGGCTGGATAGCGCCTCGTGCTACAGTTGCGTGGCCTTGCTGAAGGCCCTCGCACAGGGTGGAAGAACAATTATTGCCACCATACATCAGCCATCTGCAAGAATATTTGAACAATTCGATTCTTTGTATTTGCTGGGTGGAGGCCAATGTCTATATCGAGGTCCTACCAGATCCGTAATTCCTTTTGTTGCACGACAAGGTCTCCAGTGTCCTCCATACCATAATCCAGCGGATTTCGGTAAGTAGTATAATTATTAAATATTTTCTTACACAAATAAGATAAACCGAAAGCTTTGCAATGAAACTGATAACTGATCATGAATTTTTTCTCCCATAATATTATTGTTTAGTTATCGAAGTCGCTAGTGGGGACTACGGGGATCAATGGATTTCTATTCTTGCCAAAGCTACAGCTCTAAGTTCAGATTCAGACTCCAGTGGATTGGCAAATGATTGCTCAGACGGGGCATCAGAAGGTATGGAAGATAGATCTATCACGCCACCGGGGAAGGCCAAATCATATAAGCCGGAAATCAATGACAGTAGTAGTAACTACGAAAAAGAGGTGGCGGTCACATTGATCGACTCGGATTTAGATCCAAAATACATCCTCAAATCGGTTCATGATGACTCGCGTCTAGGACTTTTCTCAAATCAATTCTTCACTCTTCTCAAACGATCCTTTCTCTGTGTATCTCGTGATATGGTAAGACAAAACACGCCACCATGTACTTTACAGCTCTGAAAATAGAACTTTTATTTCCAAAATGCCTGCGTATACTTACTGATTTCCCCTTGTCATTTTTTTACAACTTTCCCTCTAGATGTTAACTCACCTGAGGTTTGCATCAACCGTACTTGTAGGGCTTCTT
Organism: Zhuqinia jingwanae; assembly: GCA_027744095.1. Taxonomy (NCBI): domain Eukaryota; kingdom Metazoa; phylum Arthropoda; class Collembola; order Entomobryomorpha; family Paronellidae; genus Zhuqinia; species Zhuqinia jingwanae. The sequence goes on along the minus strand of JAHZNC010005051.1, from coordinate 5,313 downwards.
ATAGGAGCTATATACCATGACGCTGGTAACGACGCCTCGAAAGTATTCAACAATGCAGGCAATCTATTTTTTGGACTTTTATTCATGGTTTTCTCTTCCATGATGTCTACAGTACTGACATGTGAGTAAATTAGTCTGTCAAGGACTTTAGAAGTTAGTTTAGAAGTTACAAAACTTTTCAACATGTACATATGTCAATTTTCATTTATCAAGGGAACTTCATACCTCGCATATTCTAAAAACCAAGAGAATGTATTTTTGTATATCTTTCCAGTTCCATTGGAACGTGGTGTCTTAATTCGAGAGCATCTTAACTGTTGGTACTCTCTCAAGTCATATTTCCTGGCTCGCACATGCGCCGACTTACCATTCCAGGTACATACATTTAAAATTGTGAAAATGATCTTCATCTGCATATTTATGTACCTATGTACATATGTACATATCAGTGATGATGTATGTATATGCAATGAAAGTTGCTTGAAACATTTTATCCTGTTATTTTCAGCTATTTTTCCCACTTTTGTACGTGGCAATAACGTACTATATGACGGATCAGCCACAAGAAGCTTTTCGATTCTGGATCGTAGCTGCCATGCACATTTGTATCTCTCTTGTTGCTCAGTCTCTCGGGTTGCTAATTGGTGCTGCGTGTCATGTTCAGGTATGCAAAATATAGTCGCAATATTTGTCCCTCTATTGATGATGTAACTGCGTCGTTCCCAAAAGTGAAAAAGATTATGCTACAATAATATTTGATTTTGTTTAGAATGCCGTATTTATTGGACCGATCACAACAATTCCGATATTTTTGTTTGCGGGTTTCTTCGTCACGTTAAAAGCTGTACCAGCATATCTCCGATGGGTTTCATGGTTGTCATACGCCAGATATTCCTTCCAGTCGACCCTCACCGCGGTTTATGGGTTTGACAGGAGCAACCTGAAATGTTCTCAAGCATATTGCCATTTCAAGCACCCAAAAAAGTTTTTGGAACAAATTGATGCAGTCGAAATTGATGTTATTCAGCAATCTTTGTGTCTTCTTGGTATCCTAGTTGTATGCAGAGTATTGTCCTACTACGCACTAAGACTAAAGATCATGGTTGAAAAGCAATAAAAAACGCAATATATAGATTTAGGGCTAAACAAAATTAGGAAGGAAACTAGTGTAAAAATGCTTGCTTTCTTTAGTATGTAGTATAGTGTAAAAATTGTTGTAAATTATTGGTACTACAATTTTTGAGAACTTATCACAAGGAGCGCAGGCATGTGAAAATCGAGTAAACTATATTTTGTTGACTTTTTACCGACGACTCGTCATGTTATCAGCGTAAAAATAAAGTTGTGTGCATGAATGAATGTGATATATAAAAATATCTGGTAAAGTTTAGATTTTCCGAGTACAAGATAATCTAGGAGTAACTTTAAAATATATTAAACAACATAATGTAATGTAACATAATAATTCATCGCTTGGCGTAATCTTCAACGCAATGAGCGTTTTGAGTTAAATTTTTTAAGGTTTGAGTTATTAGTTCACTTTATACATTCTAAGATAGTTTCGATTATTTGTGTGCATTATAATGAGGTGCGACAAAGTGGTCCTGAGTTCTTAACATCACAAGCTGTGTAGTTAGCGCATTGACGGGCAACTAGTCATAATAAAACAAAGTTGCTTGTCCCAGTCGTAATCAATGCTAAAAACCGATTATCACTCAATCTTTTCCTTAATTCCTTTTGATAATTATATGTATGATGATTATTATGATACTATAAATGTTCATGTTATGAAGTGAAGACGACTTTGATGTGCGCCCCCTACTATGTGCACACCTTTTTATCTCGAATGATTAAAACGCGCCCTTGAAGTATTATTATTTTATCCAAAACGTAATTGTTATTTACTATTATGATTAATATCATCAATATTTTCCATTAAATTGACATACACTATTAAATGGTAGTACAAGTTTCACTATAGCAATAGTAACATTTTTGTAATTTCGCAGTGATAATACAGACAGAATGACAAGTTATTTCCTTTCAGAAAGTGATTTATAGTGAAATTGTTTTCGATTCAAGTCTCAAGTTTATTTCGTGTCTTGAAAAAGTACATGCACAATATTCATTATTAGTAGTAAACGTACATGAGAACCGACTCTATTTCTATCCAATGTGCAACTTAAATCGAGTGTGGGCTAGAAAAGGTAGGATAGTAATAATTTAATTGGCAAAAAAGTTTTGTGGGAAAAGTGAAAGTGAATTAATGTGGTTTGCTACAAAAAAAACTTTTTCCAAGAGAACTCATACACATGTGACAGTCAAAACATTTATACCTGCAATGCAATACATATTGAATTCAAAAAATGTGTGTTGGGGTGAATTGATAACATCGTGTTTTATTAAATGTACACAATTTTTAACAATCCTAGAATGTAGTATAAAATCTTTTAAATTTTCAAATCATAATAATTGCTGTGTTGTTATAATCTTAAACTTTTTATATACTACACATTATTACATACAACTCTAAGCAAGAAATACGTTATTGTTTGTTTTCCCGTTTTTTCTAACTTGTATTATATGGTCATTATCATTACTTATTATTACAACACGCGTCATCATGAGTCATAAAACATCTTGAATATGATGTAGACGATGTATTATTGGTTTTAAATCTACAGATGTTTTATCAAATGTATGTAGCGATTTTAAATATGAAAATGTACGCGTGCTTCAATGCTACTCTTTACAGATTAGCTTAAAACTGAACAATAAAATCTTGACTTGATTTTTATGAAAACTAACATCCGAATCACTGCATATAATATACCATTGATTCATGTTACATGAATGTGGATATAACCGTGTAGTCTTTATTGCCCTTAAATCAATTCAAATCGAACACAAATCACATAAATCATTCATAAAATAAGTTTTCACATACGAAACGAAACCGCCGATCTACTGGGAGAGATAAATAATAATATGTATTATTCATACAATCCAAATCCACGTCAGTAAAAAACAAACATTTCTTGGGATTTAATGATTTTCTAATTTTTTCATAATTATAAATTACTGACTTTTGATATAACAGTTGCAACGTTGCATGTTATTTAAAAGTTTTAATTTGGTCCCTTATTTTGGTCAACCAAGTGCAAGTAAAAATCTTTTACAAAATAGATGAGTATATTTTCCTCTCAGTCCTTCTGCAATTTTTGATTATGAATTTTTAAATCTTGCTTTCAGGAATTACATACATATCTTAGGACCTTTGCTTCCACGAGTTCAATAAGCTAGCCTCAAAACACCCGGGGGCAGTTGTGGAAAAAGTTATTTTCACTTTACTTTGTGCAACCTTTACTTTTACCACCACTAAGGAGACTCTCCTTGCCGCAAACCATACATTAAACTTTCGAGCAAATACTTGGTTAGTGGACTATATTATTTTTACTACACAACGCACAATCAAATTTTTGTTTGTTGCATGGTAGGTGAGGCATCCTTAATATCATAAAACAAAAACAATTTATGTATGCATTCTTTACTTTCTCATTTACCATCACCACTTTCTCGTCCTTTTTGCTGGAAGCACCATGGCCTAGTTTATGGAACTAAACCTGTATTTTATGTTGCACATTGTTTTATACCATACAATAATATGATATATAGCAAAACTATACAAACAATATGTGTTCTTTTTAACTATCATCCTTATCTTTATACTCATATTTATAGTTAGGTTTTACATGAGAAATTTGGTTATGTAGCAAGTTAGCAAGCCTAAAGAAATAGCGCAACGTAGTCTCTTAAATCAAAATCACTATCTAATCTTTATATTCTTTATTATAGCTTAGGTCCATAGTATGTTATATCTGATATCATAGCCTATAACCAATGCAATAAAATGGAGGTCACTGTCATCATCTGCAAGCCGCATCCCATTAAAACCATTTTTTCTTGTACTGCGGCACAACTCCCTAGCACACCTTTAGTTTTTTTTAACCATGTTTCCATGTTCTTTTACCACACCACCCGTCTTCTTGCGTCTTGCAAGCGATAGACAAATAAAAAAGTTCCCTAAAAATTACAATATTAACACAAAAGACAGAAGCTAAACTGATAGCTGTTGGTCTAATAAATGCCTAATCGCAGGTCTGTTTAGAGCTAAACAGTAAATTGCACGCTTCACTGTGGCAAAACGATAGACCAAACAATTTAACAAATTCATAATATGCATGAACAAAGCCCAGTTGTAAAGTGACTCATGATGAAAGCCCAACCCAATGTCCATGCCCATCGTTGTCCGCCCGCACGCACGCCACAGTTACAATGTGTCATGGTCAAGCGTCATTAGTCCTTTACCATTGCCATCGTCATCATCGCACAAAGGACATACAGGCATAGGCAGGTAGAAACAAAAGCACAATTACTGTTTTTCACACAAAAGTTTTACTATTAATATATGCATACTGTACGGTACATTATTAAAATAATCCATAACAATCAATCAGGCTTCCACTAAATTTTAATGTTGGCTTTTGTTTCATGTTATTATGGATTTAACAAACGTGTTCGTTTTTGTTGTGTGTACGAAATTTGTACAAAGAGTTTTATCAATATCAATAGCTCCATTGCGAAGCTCTGCACAAGAATACATACCTAAATTCAACTCCAGCTAACAAGTCATGTTCCTTACGACTTTTGGATGATGATGATGCAAATCACTATAACCATATATGATTCTGTGTAACGTCAATGGAATCAAATAAAATCTCTCGCTAAAACGCATGCTTGTTCTTTCTTCAGACTTTTTTTTGCGTAATTTAAAGTTTATACAGCATGTCGCCAGTTACTTTAATTTAATCATATAACGTCATCTCACAAAATGATGTTAATATTGTTGTTGTTGTACCTAGTACCTGTCCTTTGTCGTACGGATTGGCTTTTGGCTTGATTCATAATGTGATGTGCTATCAAAAAATGGGAAAACATTGCATACAATACAGGCGGACAAAATAACAAAAAAGCTGCGTATATAGGAATTCTTCATGCTTTTTAGCAGATTTATATAAAGCAGCAACCATATCAAAAAGTTTCCCAATATTAATTCTCAGAACTCCAAAAAAGAGCAGCTAATATATAAACATCAAACGTGCATGCAACAAAGTACTTTTCTGTGTTCGCAGTTCTCAACAAAAACCTTCGATTTCTGCTTCTCTTCATCATTATTGCTCGGAGTAGTAATGGAGTGTGGGAAGCTGAAACTACTCCATTGTATTTTTTTCTCTCTCTCCTCTCTCTCTCTCT
>JAHZNC010005050.1:0-12259 GCA_027744095.1 Zhuqinia jingwanae | reverse complement strand
ATGGGTTGCTACTATTACTTCTACTACTATTTTTTCAACTTGACTACTAACTAAATGGAAAAGTGTAGGACAAGTCATGTAAAGACATGGCAGATACATTATGATTATTATTATATTACAACAACCAATAATACTACAACAGGAGCAGGAGCAGCTAAAAAAGAAGAAAAAAAAGGCGATTACATCTGACATCAATAATGTTTTTAGAAAGATGTCTAATACATCCATATATACATACATAAATATATATATGCGTGGTGAGTGTGTACTGCTTCTGTTCTAATAGGTATGTATTTATTCAGAGTGTGTGGTTCTTCTTCTTCTTCTTTTTTCTCTCTATTCAGCTTTTTTTTTCTTTTTTTTTGGTTTGACTGGCTTGGCTTGAATTGCCTGTCTAGCATGTCACCTCTCACAACATAAAACACTAAATCAACAATGTAATTTCACGGCTAAATGTACATTTACCACACGCCTAAACTGCCCCAATATACATAATTATGACATTTAATAGGATCTCATTTCATGTAACAATTTTTTTTACTCTGTCGATATTATAGTTAATTTGGTTGGGGTAACACACACACACACACACACACATACTATGCTCATATATACATACTGCTGCTGTTGCTGCTGCTTCTGCGTAAGCTAAACTCTCTTTCAACCAGTCTTGTTAGAGTACCAGCAGTTGTAGTAGTAGTTGTAGCAGCAGCAATAATAATAATAATGATCTGCTTGAATGGCTGATTATGGTGTAATAATGTAATCATCCTTACTGGGTAATACTAATATTGGAGGTTAATGAGGTGTGAATATAAATATATAAGTAAATATCGAATTTCCTTTAATATGCAATGCATAAAAGGGGGGAAAATTATGATGTTATATAGATAGGCATATATTTACATTCAACATTGTATTTTTTTAAATTACACAATTATTATGATAATAGTAATAACAATAAACTATTATTTTTTGTCGTCGTGCGTGTGTGGTATTTAATATAAAATATGTTTTTTATTGTTATTATTATTGCTTATTTAAACTTACCAATGGCGAATAAAAGGCTGATGACTCCAGTGATGGATAAGGATTTTGTTCAGTCGCTGGTGCATAAGGATTAGGTGGATACCCAGTAAGTCTTGGATATGATGATAAGGTCAATCTGGCAGGGTCATATTGGCATGAACACACGGACTGTCCGGTCACCGGGTCTGTTACAAGGGGACGACCACCCTCACAACAGGACGTGCCCGGTGATGTGGTCACTCCTGTGGGGGATGTTGAGCCACTCATCACTCCTGATGAGGAATTGGGGGATCCCAGTAGCTATAAACACAATTTATATACACTTTAGTATAAAACCAACAACCAACCGGTATAACAGCCAGAACTAAACTAAATAAAAAAATTTAAAAATATTAAATTTTTTTTCTGAGAAGCTTTTAAAACAATGTACTACTGACTCTGAGGATTTTTGTAATGAATGAAATAATAACCATTATAATCACAGTATATTCACAATACTACATCATCATCCAGTTTACAAACGCAGTAATAATAATAATAATAAATACTACTACTACTTGGTATATTGTATATGACACTTTAATAATAATCAGTTTGTAAATAAATAATTTTAAACATTATCATCATCAAAGCACAATAATAGAGTGCCAAAATAAAAAAAATCTTATGTGTAGCAGACAAGAAATACACACACAAACAAAAAAAGATACCTACCTACTTGACAAAATGTAGAGTATTACATGCAAATGCAATGTTGTATATTAATAATAATAAAAAAAAGCTTTACTTTGCTTTGATAATAATATTCTGTGTGTTTGTTTTGCTTTTGACAGGATATGATGTTTGATTACTTTTATTATAATGACAAAAGCTTAAGCACTAAATCCAAAGCTTTCACAAGTGATTATCGTATAATAAGGTATAATTGTAAACAAAAAACGCATATTATCTTAAGTCAACAATACAACACATTTAGTTTATTATTATACACACACTCATCATCATCCTCATCACAGAAAATCCCCAATCAAACTAGGTATGCAATGTTTGTGTTTGCTGTGCTGCTGCTGCATGCATAGGTACAATATATATATAAATACACATACCATGTAGCTTTTCAACAAACTTGTGTATATTGTGTGAGAAATGTAAGTGTACTGTGTACCTATGCATATGTATCTTTGATCATTAAATAATCAACAGCCTTTTAAACAAAAAAAAAGTTCCACTTTTCAGCTTATTATAATATATAGACTAACTCAAAAGGAATGTTGATTATGATTAAATGTCACCAATTTGATGAGTTGTCCACATTTCAATATAAAAAATGGTTTACAGTTCATACTTGATATATGTTTATGTACGTATATTATTATAAGCTTATGTAGATATATAATTATAACACCACCACCACCACCAGCAGCACAAATACACCATCAAAATGGGAAAAACGAAGGGTATATGTAAATGAAGTATAAGGTATGATGATGAGTATGTGTGATTGATACAGCATTATATTTTCTTTGTATTTGCTTTAAAAAAATATAATTTGATATTATTACTTTTTGGCTATAATAATCACCTTAGCTTGTCGGTGTGCAAAGTAGTATACTTTTGCTGTTGAAGAATTCTGATGATGATGATGCTATTTGAGTACGGTGGTGGTGTGAGGAAATAATGATAATATAATAAAAAATAATAGAGGCAATAAGAAAATAATCGTTGTGACAAGCAATTGGCAGTATAAATGTAGTAAATGGGAATAATGAAGTAAAATGGTAATAAAATTGTTAATAAGAAAATAATCGTTGTGACAAGCAATTGGCAGTATAAATGTAGTAAATGGGAATAATGAAGTAAAATGGTAATAAAATTGAGAATGTGTGGATATTTGTGGATGATATGATCATCATCATCATCATTCTGTTTGCAAATGCATTTATATATGTGGTTATAATAGTGTGTGCGTGGATAACTGTGTATAATATTTACTTTGGACACACATAAATAAATTCGTCAACCCAAAAAATCAGCATGCTTCTTGCTTGCTTGCTTGCCTTTTAGCAGAAGAGGTTTGAAACAACAAGTGTCAAAATCAGAAAATCATACATAAATCAACAGGAACTGTCTACACACACGTGAATGTATAAATTATAATATTTTATTGATTGATTATGTGAGCTATGTATCTATGTTGTGTATATATAAAATATAGGCTGATATGACTGTCCTCTTATCACAAATAAGAATACGACGACCATGATTATGATGATGATGATGACACAAAAGTGTCCAACTGTAAATATGTTATTTATGCACGTATACATTGACGACTATTGTTACTTTACGTACAAATGTACACAAACATATTATAAAAGAGTGGTGGTGGTGAAATTGGTATTGGTGTAAATTTGTGTGTGGGTTATGCATATATTATAGTTTCTTATGAAGTATATATATAAACACACTCACACTCATCATCATCACCCTTATTACTACAAACGCCCATTTATTATAAAATGAGCAGCCATACCATTTCTCATAATTTCCTGATGAAGCCAAATCAGTTTGCTAAAATATTAAATAGCTTTTCTGGAAAATTAAAGTCTATCAAAATCAAAATGGATGAATACTCACATATCTATACTTTTGAGAGGAAAAGGAAAGGAAAAAGGACTTTAGGAAAAATTAATAAATTTTGTATGCTACAAAATTTTCCTTTTGAGTTATTTGAGCCACTTTTCTCTCTGTTCGCTAATCCAACCATGTATTATAAATTAAGAAAATGTGACATGCCACCTCCTCTGCAAATAATGCTTTCTACATAATAACTTTGTGATAATATTATTTATTACAATTACTAGCATGCTTTTTTGCTACTGGAAAACAAAGAGAAGCTCTGCACGCGAAACATCATCATCGTCATCGTAATAATAATAATAATTTTTCGTGTGTGCTTATTACCTACGTATATATTATTACTAAACTGAATTTAAAGAAGCCAAGTTTTTTTTTTAAACAAGCAACAGAAGAAAATAAGGCAAGTTTTATAAATGTAAATAATAATAATCATATCATTTCATGCCTGGCCACTTTTTGTGCCGTGCTACTGCTGCTGCTATCCTCTCCTGGCTTTTATATTAGCATGGTTTCTCTCATCGCCTGTTGTTACACACACATTTTCTATCTCTTTTTCAAAAAGGCACAAAAATAATAATAAACATAATCGTTGGGAGTTTCATACATTTTGTGTATATTGTATGGACGTGAGTACAATCATGCCACAGAGAGGAAATATTGTGTGTGTGTGTGTGTGTGTGTGTGTGTATTATTTTCATGATGAATGATGGACGGACCACTCATAAGAGCAGTCAGTAATATTTTATGCAAATGCCCGTAAAATGTAATGTACCTATCTACAAAAAAAAGTGTGTTTATTGCGTATATTATATTATATTTTCTCCCTTCTTCTTCCTATTTCTTCTTTCATTGCAAACAGCAGTAGTAGCAGTAGCAGCAGACGACGATTGAAATTGAATTTCACAAATGTGTTCCTCATGTTGCATGCTATTTATGATGAGAGGATGACAAAACGTGTCCTTTCATAATACAAAAAAAACACTAGTCTCTCAATATTTAAGTGTGCATATTCACAATTTATGCCTTCATTTATCTTTAATTCGGTCTTAAAAAAAGAAGTTGGAAAAATGGAAAATGCAATGAAATAAAAAGTTCATTGATATTTGAATGGAGGGACGAAACTGGAAAATTATTATTAATAAAAAAAATGCAAGTACCACACAACATGCAACATGTATGATGATGTGTACACAGCCAAAAAAAGCAAATGGTTTTAGTGTATGAATTTTCATTTTCAAATGGAAGTGCTCTCTTTTTATTTTCATTACTTTTTACCATCATCATCAACAACATCACTCATCACTAAAATGAGAGAGAGAGAGAAGTGGATAAATTGGATCGATATGAGTGGATGTATAATGCAGAAAACATGCGAAAATTGTTTTTGCATGGAGAGATTAAACAGGATAAACTGATAATGGAATCTACAACAGCAACTACGCGGTGATGTGTTTTTTGGGGTTTGAACTGATTCAGGTAAATAGATAAGAAAACATTTAAGTTTATTATTTTCAACTGAATAAAAAAACACCCAATAATGGCAATAAAATTAATATGATATAATATGTATATATGGTTCTTCATGTAATAAATATAAGTTTTCCTGTGACTACAGAGAGAAAATTAAGGTAGAAAATCAGAAAATATTATATAGATTTTCAGCCCATCTGTCAATTTTACATGCATCACTAATTAAATTAAACTTTATGCTTTAGGCTGCGAAGAAAATTAATATTTTGCCAAAAGTTTATACACAAAAACACAGCAGGAAATGATAAAATGGTTGTCATTTTGTCATATCATATTTATCATCATATATTATAATCATCACAATACAAGCTTTTCTAAGAATAGTATTCAAATATTGCAATTACCCATGCAAAATCATGTACTACATTTGATTATAGTAAGAAAATTATTACATGGATAAAAGAAAAATTCACGTACGGGTTTTACCGGTGTATGCTGTTCGGTCTCCACTTTGACTGATTTTTGGGGACAACTTTTACTTTTTTTAGACAAAAAACCTTAAAGGTTTTCTTTTTATGTAATATTTTTAAGGATAGTTTTTTGTGAATTTATTAATTAAAAAATAGTACGTCAATAAGTCGTGTCGAATCTATTTATGCAGTCAGTTTTTTGTCTTCTTTTTTTCACTCTGTGGTGCGTGCACTGCTCAAATCTATTTTATACTTTGTTGAATCTTTTTTTAAACCGCGATGACTATTTTGGATGATGTTTCTTCTTTTTCTCTCGTTATTTTTTCTCTCTCACACTTACGTTGGTAAAAATCAGTCTCACTTGATATTCCAAACGCAGCAAAGTACAAAAAAAATACAAGAAATACATTCATCATCAACATCAACATATTGCCATCATCATCATCATCATGTTATTTATAAATTGCATGCGTAAATCGCTAGATTAATAATTAAGACATCATGATTGAGATGCCTAAGGTCGTTTTTTGATGAATGCAAATGCACGACGGGAAATCGCTTTAACTATGATTATTATTATAACAGCAGATTTTTTTTTCAAGAAAAAAAATTGTAAACACTCTCCCTCCCTACCAGTTTTACTTGATATATAAATATGCGCATATAAAACATAATAATAACTTTTAAGCTTGTATAATAAAGTAAGTAATCGTAAAAGAAGTAGTGTGTGCTTTTTTTCCTTCTTTGCTCGTCAAAAAAGGAAGTATACTTTTTTCTGATAAGAAAAATAGGTATTTGTATAATAAAATAAAAACTCAGCCTCAACTTCATCGTCTATCACGATACGCCATATAAAAATATCAACCAGTTATGATCTATACTCATTCTCTCTGAAAATGTATGAGTTTTTTTTTCTTTGCTTTTTTTATATTCTTCTTCAAAGTTTTTGACTTTGTGAGCTCTCGCTCACTCATCTGGAGAAGACCGTGACAACATGATTACAGGAGTGTGGTTTCCCGGAACTAATGACAGTAATCATAGACCGGCCTTTTTTTACACAATACATTTTATGTATATACATTACACAGTTTACACACTGCCCTGGCTCTTTCTTTGCTGGCAACTATGCCTTATATTCTATCTACAAATCTATGCCAAACAAGCTGTTTTATGTTATTTTTAAGTTGGTTTTGTATCTATACAAAAATGAACAAGCATATGTATATTTTTTTTAATCTTTGTAGTTTTGTATTGTGGCGTGTGCGATATTATGCAGGTAAAGTTAAACACACATGATTTGAATACGAAATCGAACAGGTATAAAGTAAAAGAATTGGATCTCTATATAATAATTTGCATGATAATCAGCTGGAACGCATATTTTTTTTCTTTAAGAAAATAGTCTATTCCCGTTAGAGTAATATATAGTCACTTGTAGCAGTTTTCATTTTTTTTGTGTGCACACTACTTATTATGTGATTATTATACTATTGATTATTGTTATTATTATAATCATTCAGTTTAAAGGGCAAACACGCGTTGCTATTAAGTAAAGCAAACGCACAAAAATAATAAATTACATGTAACAAAACACAGTACACAAAAAGGCATTAAAACCATTGTAGGGAAACAAATGGATGTTATTATGAGGATTCCTCCTCTTCTGTATAATCAGAGGGAGGAAGAAAAAAAGGCGAGACAATCATCAACGTGGGAATCATACCAAATCTTCACACATCATCATTTATAACAACCATATAAAAACAGACAGGTAAAAACAAGAAAGTGCACTGCTGATATACTTTTTTATACTTGGGCGTGCGGTTTCAAAAACAAAGTTTTTGTTATAAGTTTTATCAATTTCAGTTTTGTATCTGTTATTTTCTCCGATTTTTTTTAGCTGTTTAGTTAATCTGCCACTTTATAGAAAAAATGATTTGTCAGCGTTCTGATAGAATATTTTAGGTAAGTAAATTACTGACAATGATGTGCTACAAACGCACCGTGAAATCCAAACATGGTAATTCCCTGTGTGCATTTTCGCACTATCTATGTAATCATCTCTTAAGTAATAGCCATTTCATTTGCTGAAAGTAAATTGGAAGAAAAATCATCGGGATTCCTCATTGTATCTCCCTCTCTCTTATTGTTTTAATTGCCACTTTGTAATAAATTCTTTTGGGGCTTTTTGGCTTTCTTTCAAATTTTTTTTCTTACTCATTCATTTATATACAAAGTTATAGAGTTTTTTTGTTTGCTTGTTCTGCATTTTCATCTTCCTACTTAACAGGCTAGACACTAGACTTGTTTTTTTTTGCTATATTATATACAAATTACCCATAATATATACATATATACCTCTAGGTATGTATTCACCTTTATATAATATTTTGTAACAAAAAGTCTCTAGTTTTCTTACCTGATTGTTATTATTGTTGGCTCCTACTGACACGTTGTTGGTATAATTGACGGCGGCACCAGGAGCAGACGTTGCACCACTTGCAGATGATGGGACAGGTGGTGGTGGACCAGATGAAGTGGAATAGCCAAAGTATGACATGGTCCACGAAATTTATTTATAAAAAAAAAAGATGAAAACTGTCGCGAACACAAAATGATAACTAGTACCAACTATTCTACTAGTTGCTCTTCTAAAATATTGTTCTATTATTATTACTATTGTCGTCGTCTACTAATTTTAACTGTTTTTTTGTTGACAAATCATACATAAATATAAATCATAAAGATTAAAGAGTACATTCATAATAACAGAGAAACACACAATTATAATGTTTTTTTGGAGGGTTGGTCGATGATGTCCAGTTTGTTTTACTTTTTCAATTTATCATTCATGATAATAATAGGAGAGCAGACACATGGCTTATGCATGTTGTCGTTATTATTATTGTTCTATGCAAAATGTATGTAGTACACATGTAGTGGCCGTCTAGTAGTGGTGGTGTGCTAGGTAGTAATATAATTACATTGAGGCGATCAAGGTGTTTGATAAACTGGTAAATGAATGATCCAAGTCACTAAAAAGTCGTAAATGTTTATACACTACAATAAAATGATAACGCTTGTTGCTTTCATTAGCTATTAAAGCTGAGAGAAGGGAAAAAAAGTATTGTTACATTTATTGACCTTCTCCTCAATCTCACTTTTTCTTGTGTGTAGTATATATTTTTGCGATATAACGCTTGTTGCTTTCATTAGCTATTAAAGCTGAGAGAAGGGAAAAAAAGTATTGTTACATTTATTGACCTTCTCCTCAATCTCACTTTTTCTTGTGTGCAGCATATATTTTTGCTATGTGCTTTTACAATTTTACTATTTCACATGTTCCAGTAACAGTTTTTTTTGATGATGATGATGATTGTGTTGATTGCAATATGCAATTAGTCGGCTACGTGAACTTCAAATTTTTTCCCCCCGGTTGAAATTACTACTACCTCTTCTGTTTTATTTGTTAAACAAGTGTAAATATAACAAGTTGTTATTTTTGATGATGATTTTTTTTCATGAAAAAAAATCTTCTTCTTTTTTTGTAGATAAAATGTTAATTAATTTTTATTTTTATTGGACCATGCTTGCCTGCATATGCACGCCACACACACACAAAGTCACTATAAAAACTGACAGGATTTCTCCGTACAAAACTTTTTTTTATTCTTCTGTTCTTTGTTGATGATGATGCTATGTGTGTATATGTCAATCGGTAAAAAAAGGCTATTGAAATGAAGCTACTGCATACAATATCAGTAGAGAATTGTTGTAGCGGCAAACGGCTTTGTAGAGTGTGAAGCTTTAATAAAAACACACACACATACACACAGGGAACACACAACAGGAAGAGATTAGGAACGAGTGGTTCTGGAACTACTGGAACCAAAAACCAAAGCAAGTGGTTTTCTATGTAATAAATTGTAATAATAATAATAAACGAAATGGAGTAGTAGTGGTGGTGATGATGTTGGTGGTGGTGGTGGCAGGAGCCGCTGAAGAAGAAAATAAAGCGTCTTCTTCCTCCTCCTCTGATCAAATATATGATTGTGTTTTTTGTTGTTGTGATTGCACACTTCACTCAATTAGATATATTTTTTTCGCTTATTTTTCTTGGTTTTAAAGATGTATAAGTACGTGACGGGATAAAATAAATACGAGGATGATGATGGGAAATGTATATATATATATATATATTTATTTGTGTGTATATATATAATTTCTTTGGAGATATGTTGCAAATTAAAAATGTTTAACACTTTTGGTACAAGTCACTCTTCTTGTTCTTCTTGGGGAAGTAATAAGTGTACTAATAGCTTTTTCAACCACCAAGAAAACCATAAGGTTTTAAGTGTTCACTTGAGCAGAGATGATGATCATCAAAATGAAAAGGGCTTCTTCTTGCCTCTTATTCTTCTACTTCTTTCTGCTCCTGCTTTGCTTGCTCTTTGCACGCACGTTTTCCTCTTTTCCTCTATAAAAAGCAAATAATATTACGCTAGGTTTTCAGCATTCACTTTGCTGCTTTACTCAATTTTACTCTCTCAGGTTCAGTTTCAGTTCAGTGTGTTTGTTGTTACTTGTTCTTGTTCTCTGACAGACTACTACTACTGAAGCATGATCACCTCAGAGACTATGTAGTAAAATGTAAGTACGAGTTTTTCTACACACACTCACATGCTCTTACTTCTTCTTACTAAAACTTTACTTTTGTGAGTGGTACGTAGCACGTACACGATCAGTCAGCTCAAATTCAGTTCTCTCACAACTCAACTCGCAAGTACACACACACAGCAAGCAAGTCCCACAACAGAAGCAAAAGTGTTGGCCATATACTCAACTCAAGTTGCTTTTCATATATAAAAACCAAACATGTGTGCATTTGGTTAAGTTTCAAGGTAGACATATCTCTCTCTCTCTCTCTACCTATTATTATTGTGGTACGTAGTATGTACATACATACATACGTGCATACATATATATTGCGTGTATACTAAATATATTGTGTACATGTGTGGATTGTATGTACCTATTTTATATAACTACCTATTATGCTTCTCTCTATTGTATTTCTGATGCAGCCTCTACTTCTCCTCCTGTTATTGTGTCCATACATGTATGTATGTAGGTTTCATAAGAGAGTGGACCTCTCATGATTTTTGTGCCATTGCTTTAATGCCGATGAAATGAAGAGAGAGAGAGAGAGAAAACCGGGTTTACAAATCCATACAATTCACAATACCCATAATAATAATAATAGTTGCTGAGACGGGACGGGAGTAAATATATATGGTTGGAGCAGTGAGCCACACTGTGGTCGTGGTAAATTGTAATAATAACAGCAACAGTGAGTGCGAGTAAAATAAGCAATATCAACAACACGCCCGTTTACTACTACTTACTTACTTACTTACTTACTTTACTACTACTATTCTTCTGTGCTATTGTGCACTCTGGGTAGTATAAATGGAATAATGCACATTGTTTGCTACTGCTGCTGCTGCTGACTCCCGTCTCAATGCATGTATGCATGGCTTTATGATTTGCCTTTTTCTTCTCACATCGGTTTAGTTCCGTTGAGTCCGTCAGTCAGACGGGAGCATATAGAAAGGAGAGTGACGGCGGATCGACGACGGACACATGGGCTTTTATTTCCCCATTTTGTCGACACAGTCTACAGTGATGATCCCGTTTACACTGGCACTATAGAGGCAAAAAAATGTCGCGATGAAAAAAAGAAGGAATGAAATGTCGACTTGGTGGTGGTGGTGGTGGTGGTGACTTAACTGATGATGATCATCATCATTTTTATAATATGTGTGTGAATGTATGTATGTACAGTAATTGCAAACAATTTTTCATGTAACTACAAATGCTTAGCACGACCGCAAAACTAATAATGTTCCATGGCTTTACATACATATTGCGCGTTTTTTTTGGACATGGATTTATTACAGGAACAACAACAACAGGCATTTTTACCGTGAAAAAAAAACATACCTTTGTATGTTCATCAGGGAATAATAACAATGATAACCGTATTTTATGTGTGTAGTAGTATGTTTGTATTTTGTATGCATTTATTTGTACGTGCATGTATAACATATCATATAATAGTAAAAAGCAAAGAAAAAAGCATATTATAGGCACACAATATACATATCTGCAAATAAAAGTTTGTTAGCTTTTGCGTAATGCTTTGTTTTCTTGTAGTTTGACTCGACGCAAGTCACAAGAGACCATACTACAATAAATGCAGCAGCAACAAATAAGTGAGCCTCTGTGTGTGTGTCTCTTTTGTGATAATGATGATGGTGATAAGTATAAAGTAAAGTGGTGGTTTTCTCACAAATAGCAGCAGCAGCAGCAGCAGCTTAACATGAAAACTGGATAAAATACCTATATACCTGTATAATAATAATCATACATACATATTGCATGGCAAAGTATTGCATTACATTTACTTTTTCTCTACACACACGCAAAAGATTAAACTATTTTGTACTTTTCTCCCCAGTTTCTTCGCGATCCTTTGCTTGCATTTTTTTATTTATCGTGTTGAGTTGGGTTCTCCTACTGGAACAACGCAAATAACCGAAAGAACCGAGTTCACGTGCATGTACATATAATAATATCGGAGAAAAGAG
>JAHZNC010005049.1:0-11587 GCA_027744095.1 Zhuqinia jingwanae | reverse complement strand
ATGTTAAAGTACTACGAACGTAAAGTAAGCAAGTCAGGTCAGAAAATAACAAAATTATACACGTATCACATTTATATATTATTATATTACTTATCATTTTACTCATTGTATTGACGAGTATTGTAAACATATCAATAGAAATCAATAACGTAAAATCATTAAAAAAACGTCAGTCAATCTTTTTGGTTATGTCTTGCAATAAAAGAGAGAGAAATACACAGTTTTACAACAGCAAAATATTGTCACAAGCCCAACTTTTTTTTAAAACTTAATGATGACTGCAAACCGTTAACAATAAATATATATTATTTGTGCTGCTGCTGCTGCTGGAAGCCTGGGCTAGTGGAGGTTTGAGATGCTCTGGAATAGTGTACACACAGCCGTTGGAATTAATGGTTCCTCTTGTGCAGCTCAATTAGAGATTTGGATTTAGATCACAAGGCCGCGTGAGAAAGTTCTGGTTCAAGTGAGTCCATTTTGTAGCAATCCATTTGTGACCCTATGAAAATAAAGAGTCAATTTATATAAATTTGTTACTACAATAAATTTGGAAACAGTTTTTAAAGTCATTTAGCACAATGATATATTTGTATAATGTATATGGTTGCTGACCAAAACGATTGGACATGCCCCGTGAAGCATTCTCATGTCGATTTGAGCATTCTTCAGAGCAGTGTACCATAAGACAGCAGATCCTTTGGTCGGTTTCACGTGGGTACCGAGAATAGGGAACGCTGTAAGACCTCCCTTTTGAACATCATTCAACTATAATAGCATAAAGCATAACATACAAATATTTGATTAAGTATCAGTTGTCAGATATATATCCGGTAACATTGTCGTGCAATACTAATATAGTAAGTCTCAGTTTGGTTTAAATGAAAAAGTCATCTTACGTAAACCAAAAACGTTGTAACACGATCGCCTTTCAGCTTAAGAATTGGATCCTTATCGGGATTTCCACCAAGCTGCAAATTTTTAATGAAACATATAATACAGTATTAAGATATTGCAAATATAGTTTTTTTTAATTGCTTCTTGTCATCATTTATCATACCGAATCAAAGTGAGTAGAAACATGCCCTCCATATGCGTAGCTAGCAATTTGAAGCGCTTCCGAGGCATTCATTCCTCTGACATGAAGTCCAGTAATGAGCTCTATGCGTCTGCCTATTGGAGCTAATGGAATGTGTTCATCTTCCAACCAAGCATATATGGCTGTTCTGGGAGTAGCCCCTGGAATGTTCTGAGGTGCTCTTTGAAGAGTTGGCATTGCAGCTCTTTTCATTTCCCTGGTCCATTGTTCACTTATCACGTCATGGAACTGGATGAGCATTGGCTCGTGATTATGAAGCTCAGCCTTCAGCGGAAAGAGGTAAAAATATGGACTTCTCTTGTCATACCAGCATTTCAAAGTGGCCTTGTATCTTGGTTTCTGCATTAAAAAAAAGAAAGACAAAAGTTAAGTTAGTTCATGATTCTTTGAGTCTCAAGTACCCCCGAATTATACATAGTACCAAACTCCACACTTTGTCTTTGTAAATTTGTCAGTTTGTATGTTTGTTTTACCTGGAAGTCTTCGCCATTGCACAAAGCCAAAAAGTTGTAATGACCAGCCTCTGGATGATCTGTTTTCTTGGCTCCTTTCAATTTGTCATAGTTCACAGATCTCAACGTTGTTGCATTTGGATTTTCGCTTAGTCTTTCAGTAAACATGTACAAATGCGAGTTGTGCTTGTTTCGGTCAAAATCTCTGTCGTGCTAATTTGTAAAATCATATTTTCAATTAAAATTCCCATATTGTAAACTAAGGATTAATGGAGTCATTTATAGGATTTGTGGCTCAATCGTTTTCTACCTTTTCAATATTGCGTTTGTATGTGTTAGCCAGACTGAATGTGCTCACTGAAATACTGTCATTGTCCTCCTTCATTCTTGTCTCCGTCACCTTCAACCAGTCCATGGCTAAACTATAATATTCGCTTTTGGCAGCATATTCAGCAATTTTAAATGTTTGGGATGGTGTAAGTCCGACTTCGGTCTGAACTCCCATGATATTTCCTCTTGCAAACTATTTAAAATTAGGAATATATATACGTATGTCATTTTTTAAATGATTTTTTTCCAAGAATTTCATAAAGTAGTATTAGTAAAAAATGCAACATCAGTACTTGTTCAATATTCATGTCGTAAACGTAGTGGACCCTAAGAATGGCATCCATTGCATCTCCCAAATCCTTTTCAGAGGGCCATGGGAAAACTCCAGAGAGCTTATTGACACGTTCTTCTAAGTCTATTATAAAATGTTTCAAAACATGCATTTGATTCAAGGAACATTTTATTTTCAAGCTGCTCGATCGTTAACAAAGAAACAAGGTATCCATTACATACTCTTTTCAAGCTGCTGACTAATATGTCCACCAATAGCATCGAACTCTGTTGCAAATCTACGAACCATTCTGTACGCTGTGATGGGATGAGCTGCAATTTGGGTTGCCTTTTGCCAGGGATCAGCATCTTCAGGCATATGAGAAGTACCTTTGGTAGAGCTATCTTCATAATCTTGCAAATAGCTAAAGAAACCAATTTTTATTATGGAAATGAGTTGTGCCAGTCCAATGATATATAATATGTCCACCAAATTTCCTTTTCATTTTACACTTACGCATGAATGACACCCAGTCTTTCCTCTAATGCTTGAGCATATTTCGCCATTTCTCTGTAAATTTCCACCTCTGTCCTCGCCAAATATGTTAAATAGGTTGACGACAGAGCATAGGGATATGGTTGAGGTGGACCTTTCGGTGGCTCTTTAATATTTCCTTCTTGAGGCTTATACTCAGACGTATATTGTGAATGGCATGATGAGAAAAGAATGGAGAAGAGGAGGGAAATTGGAAGACCCCAATTTTTTTGACGCCCAGTTACCATTTTGAACAAAGGATCAAAGCAGTAGTTTCCACAAGTACTTGTTAACAATGATGACGTTTGCTTTGACATGAGATAGAGAGAGCTTTTTATGTCAAATATGTCACGTATTATAATCAGGTAGCAGCCATGTATTCGTTGGTTCACTTGCTTCCTATGTAAATATGAAGCTACGAATTATGACAGGCATTCGAGCTTTTCCTTTATGAATCACAATGCTGTTGTGGCAGAAGTTTCCTGTTAAAATTATCAAACAAAAAATGTTCTTTTTAGTACTCCTATTATTACAACTGACGACAAACATAAAAATTACTATTATCAAGTCACAAGTAGTGCGTACACGTGAATGTGCAACGAAAATGCAAATTAGATTGTTTTGGGATAATTATATTACTTTGAACTTTGAAAATAAGGGAAATATTTCATAAACCTTGTACTTAAGATAATGCTCGGTGAGGAACAATAGTTCATCCCCGCCAGTTCATACAGGTATACTAAAATAACTGGGATTCTACGAAGAATCCAGAGAATATGGTTTCAATTTTATCAATTCAATCATATTCTCTCCCAAGAAGAATCACTAACACTTCATTCTTTTGTATACTTATAAAATCATGAAGAGGGCAAAAAATCTTTTTAACTTTAACACTAATTTGTTCAAACCCTAAAATAATTTTCGGCAAAAATTAAATTTCTTACTTTATAATCCATCATGGTTTAAGTTTTATCACGCACAATAATAACTAATTTATATAATAATTAAAAAACATTGTTTTATGCTAATAAGTAATTTATATGTGTTCATCTTTGTTTACAATGAAAGGAATTTTAATGACAGTACTTTAATAAATGGTTAAAATTGGTTAAATTATTGATAGTTTACTGTACTTTTTGTGTATTTGATATTGCAGGGGTCGATTATTATTTTCTTGTCACCGACCATTATCCTATTATTATCCTTATCCTTAATGGAATTTTTTCTTTATATTTTATTACTTTCAACTTTACAAATACCTATGTTGTATACATCCATGTTCCATATCGTTCTAGTTAGAGGACAAACGTAGGCATTGACGTGAACTTTAATCGATTTACCTCCATAATATTAACTACTATTTACTTTGCTTTGTACTCGCGTACCCTTTTCGAAGAATGAAAATACATTTCTAGGTAGATTAAAACGGGATCAATTTATGCTCTGAAGCCCATAGTTCATTTAGTGGTGTTGTTAGTTAGTACAAAAACATTATTCTGTTTCAATACGTTGCATGTCCTAATAACTTACTGACAGACTATTTAAGGCGTCTTTTGCACGTAATACTATACATACGCCTACAAATATGCATTTTACAGGTGCATCCTATTTAATTTGTTCATGCTATATATGTTATCGCTGCACTGCATTTGTAACTTCATAATTTTCTCATCATAAAACGTGTTACCTACTTTTTGAGTGCAATAATACTATATAAACCTTATTCAGTGCCTTCTTTAATAAAAAAAATGAATCACGAAATCTTCTCACCTGCCTTCTGATGTGTGAAGTAATACATATTTTACCGTAAAACCATGTTTTTCTACAAATAAATGAATGTTGAAGGAGTAAGTACTTACGCTGGTATATAATCTATGTAAGTACTTGCCTACATTATGTACGTACGAGATACATAACTGCAGATGGTAAACTCAAAAGAAACAGTTTAGTTAGATGTGTAGAATGGGTTGAGTTGTGCATTGAGCATGCTCTCAAAAAATAAGAGCACAACAAATAAAAATTTGAAAGTTTTGTAATGGAATTATCTAATATAGGTGAACATTTTAAATGCAAAACTCAAGACCCAACAACAAGGTTGATTTTTTTTCTGCTATTTTCAAGGTAGAATTATATATTGCTCAAAGCATTTAAAATCGGTGAAAATGGTAAAAGAATGTTTTGCTGATAGGCAAATGGTGTAGATACGTAAAATGATGTATGGCGCAAGTAGGGGTTTAAGTATGTATTCTCTGTACAATACTATATTTGTTGATATATTCTTTTGAGATCTTTTTACAAACTCAAAAAAAACATAACCTCGAGTTATATGAAGAGAGCAATTATGAGGAATGATGTGCTCCGTGAAGCGGATATCATCAGTCAATCTGCATGTTTTCTCTGAAATCAGAGCTCACACGTTTGAAACTATACTTGTGGAAATGTACACAGCATGTACAAGTACAGATATGTAGCCTGTTTGATAGTGATGAAATGGATCAGGAAAACTTGTATTTTTCGGATATTAAATTAAAAGTTAGAGTTCCTAACTTTCTGCATGCTGGAATGCTTTTTCAAAGACAACAGATAAATCATTTGTGTGAACATTGATCAGGGAATGAAAACATATCATTATGTATGCATAATTATTACTTACAAACTTTTTGAGAGAATCTCCATTAAATTTCCTTTGACAATCTATGTATATTTACTATGTGTACAACCCAACAAACACACTCATATAATGGTCATAATTATTCTCTTTTGATGCAAAAAACAAACGTGATTCATGATCGTAATATATTATTCGTATCATTTTAAGCCATCTCTTTCAAAACATCCTTTTGTACATAAAAGAGTAAAACAGGAAAAGGGTCACGGAACAACGCAGTTAACTTTTAGTATGGAGGTAGCGTAAAGTCTACATGCGTATAATACGCTGCTAACCTAAAAGATGACAGTAATAATGAAACTTTTTTAAAAGTGTTTACAATTCAGAGCGTGTCTCTATTTTTGTAAACGAACTGAGTACAAAACACGTCGCTTCACTGAAATCGTTTCATGAAATGAAGTAATTATTGTTTCCAAATGAAATTCATAATGATGATAAATCACGGATTCCTTGTTGTGATGTATATTACAGGCTACGATTACACATTCTGTATGCATTTGTTGGTATGTTTCAATTTTCATGCTGTTAAATGGCATTTTTCAAACGATTATAATTTAATTGTATTGCAAATGGCCCTTCCCGTTGGCCCCCTACCACCACATTTAATAATTATTATTATGAATTAAAGAAAGATAAACTTTTGCCCTTGATAGCAGTGCTTGTTTGTAGTAATTCCGTAAAATTTGCCTTCTGCCAGAACAGTTGGCAATGGACAATAAGTTGACGATAGGACAGAGTACGAAAGTTAACAAGCAAGAAAATGGTACATGTTATAGGTATGTACGTATGTGTACATGACATGACTTAAGGACTTCATTGCATACCTTATGTGTATATAAATACATGCAAACCAAAAACACAAAAATGTTACTCATAGTATGAAAAAAAAAGTTGGATTAAGTACACTGCAGATAAATCAATTAAATAATTTGATTTGTAATAATAACTTACATGAAAGATGTATGTTGCTTTTTGTGCTTAAAATAATACACAATTGTCAACACTTTGCTCACTTGTTCACCATAATATGTTAATGTTTAAAATAAATAATTATACATTTCCGCAATTTAAAAAATCAATACTAATAAATAAGTACACAGTCAAGTCGGTAATTTTCTTAGCTTTAAGACTAAAAAGTAGCAGAGAGCAGTTTTGACAGATGAGCAAATTACATGTAAAAATAAAATCAAGAGCCTTTCCTGTCTGGTCAGACTCTGTCAAGCCAACTTCAACCAAACGAGTGTGTGCAGGGTTGTTGCGGTTGTTGGAGTTGAGGTTTGGATTTGATTTTGGGATGTTGATCTGAGGATGTCTATACATAACATAAAGTAGTTGAATTTGGTATGATGATGAAGGAAATAGGCTGTTTTTACTGTAAAAGGTTAGCAAAACAGCAATTCAAATGTTACATATTGCATACATATCTGTACTTATTGTGGGTCGTTGTCTGTCAGTTTTTTTTAGGTAGTTCTTTTAACAATCCTCCTGATAGCCTGCCCTTTATTGCACGTATGAGAGAGGCATTACCTCCACACTCCTACATACGCAGCACACTACCCATAATATGTAAATAACATGAAACACTATGAATGCATGTTCGTTTGCACAGATTTACCTGAAAATGTATAGGATTGCCATTTTTATGGATACCTGCAAACTAGCCATATATTTTGTACGAGCATGAGGATTAGTTAGTACCTTGCCATACAGACGTACGCATAAACGCGTAGAGTGGGTAGGTTTTTTTTGCTCATCTCTTAACTACACAAGAAACGTTTTGAAACAAGCCGAGGAATAGTGCGGAGGATTCACTACTTAATCTATAAACATGCTGTTGAATTGAAGTAAGTCTGTATTGAAATCTTTAACAATTGCCAACTTTCAGTGTGTAAGAAACTGCTTTCGTCTTCTTGTAAAGAATCATTTTTTGTGCTGGTGAAAAAAAGATTTTTCTTTGCATTTTCACGTACAATCTTGCAGGTCGCCGACATTATTGCGTTGATATTCTTTTCATGTTAAAAACTTTGTGTGTATTTGGTCATTGCATTCGGTATGCTCGCACTGTTCATTTTTACGGTTAAACATATGAGTACGTGTTTTCAATTCAAACAACATTGTTGCTGACTTGTATTATTGCAGTATTATTTGCAAGAAAGTTTATGGATGCCTTGCCTTACAACGCAAAGAATAAGATGTAACAAAACTGAATGTACTTAAAAAGCTGTAGTGCCAGTGCGGCATTAGTAGCAATTGTTTCTTTCATGTATTCTGTTAATGTGAGGAAGTATTCGTTTGCATTGTGAACACCTTCTGTTGACTGGAAGATGGGATTCAACAATGAAAATAAGTCGTGCTCATCTTTAAAACTGGTTTTCCAAAATTTGCCAACTCACAAGATGAATAGGAATGCGAATGATTGTTACTTTTCCTGATCCAAGACATGAAAAAAGGACTTTGACTTTCATTTGAATAATACAAATTGTAGATTCGGGACCAACTTGAGTCCTTGTCAATTTTACACAGCAATGATTTTACAGAGTATCTGGTTCTGGTACGATGAAAATAAAATCCATTAAAATCTTGAAAATTACAATGTACTGTCGTACACTCCCGTCATTTTGGGCCCTCGGCGTTTGCACAGAATATTGTTTTGCAGTAAGCTAATTTTCAGGCTGTGGTTATATGAAAAATCTTTAGTTTGTCATCTTGTATAGTATGTAATATGTAACCAGGCTTGTACGAATACCTACTACGTTGTTATATTGTGATAGATATTATCATACATGCCCAGCGAAGAATTACATGAAATTTTCGAATATTTATCATCATACCTATTTTATTTAATCATTATTGCCACTTTGCATCCATTTACCTGTGCCATTAAACAAACTTGCCATAAATCTGAACTTTAACATTTTGAGATGCCTGAATAAAACATGTCATGTTTCTAAATTTGCTGTGTCATACTAGTTGACTTTCACACTAGCCTTTTCAAGGCGAAAACAAAAGTATATACCAGGCATGCTTTTTTTTGTGGGGGACAAAGAAAAAAACAACAACAATTACTTCATTTGCTACGCTTTCTGATACCTTTTGATGAGAAAGTAAACTTCTTTCTGTAATTTACATCAAAGAGTCGTGGTGTGTTTGTTGTCTCGTCAATAAAGTGGAGTTTTATACGGTACTGATGACTATGACACTTCCTAACACAATTGGAACGAATTCTCTCTCGAATATGCATATAAAGGGCATTTAACGCTTTAATGGCTCCTTATTAAGGAATAAGGAAACAAACAAACGAACGGAAAACGTTTAAAAAAAATTAAATTGAAGGCTCCATTATTATATGCTTGAATTTTATTCGTGCATACAAATACAATAGAATTAAAGAATGTCAACGAATGCAAGATGCATGATGATAAATGATTAAATGATGTATGTGTAAAAGGAAGGACACACATGAAGCTATTTATTATTCTCGGGAGCATTAATGAGTACTTTTATTGCATTATACGTTATTTTTAAATTTACACGTTTTGGAAAACAAGAGTAAAATAAATCACACCTTTATGCAGCCAAGCATTTATTAGCATTACATAATATACTCTCAACTCTAGACTTTTACGTTTCATCATTCCAGCACATAGGTAATATAATATTATCTTATGATATATTTTCATTTATTCCCAAAACGCCTGCCGGATCAAAAATTTGTTGTACCTCATGGAATTTCTTTTATTCCTGTATTGAAGCGTTTGAACTGGACTCTAGATTCGTCCAAAAATTGGTTATTACATCTGGCATCTGTAATAACCAATTTGTGGTTGTTACGTCTTGAAATAACCAAACTGGCATCTTGAAATCTGATACAAACCAACGGCTTTCTCCATTCCATGGCTCCATGGGATTTTCGCCATTAACAATAAGAATCCATAATGCACTGAGGCAAAATCCAAACGTAAAGACTATGAGTGAATTGAGAAGAAATTTGTTTAATTCTTCGTTGAATGCTTCTGCTAGGCAAATGAAGAGGAAGGTCGACAGGTAACCAACTATGGCCATTAAAGTGGCAACAGCAAGCATTAACAAAAAATTGTGAATTCCGTGATGTATTTGAGCTTCAAAGTAAAAAGAGAAGACTCTTGAGACGAGTAAAATTATCCAACTTGCTATCCAGAAAAAAGGAAAGAGTAACCCGTACTTCCCTATATCCCTGAACCAGTTGTAAAGTGTAGTTAGTAATATGGGCCCCAATGCAATAACAGATGCAAGCATCATTCCAAAAACGATAGGATATGGACATCTAAAGATGAGATCACTTAAAAATGCTACATCTTGGTCAATTGGTTTGTCAACAACATTCATGGTGCTCATGATTACTGTTTGATGATTACGTAGTACGTAGTAATATAAATGAAGGCCAGGAGGGGATAAAATTTTGGACTGGATACAACGCAAACAGGAGTGATTAACTTTGTTTTTATAAACATTCCACGAAAAGGTTTAGCCACAATTTATAGTAACGTAACAATTATAATAAATAAAAAATCTCCTCCATTAAACGTGTTGGTGGAAGAGTTCCCATAACACAAGCAGCATTTCCATGTTGGATGGCTATACTAATTCTCTGTGTTTTCTAATTATTATGTTTTCGATTTCCGTTCTCCAGTAATTGTTCAAAATCCTTCCTAAAGTATCAATAAAATCTCTTGCATTTTTACACCAATCGTTTCTACTACAAACGGGATGAAATGATAATCTTCGTCCAGGTCACGATATTTTGTTCGTTTCTTCGAAGGCACTAATTCAGCAGCAAAAATATTTTATGTATATTATCCATTATTATTGTAAGGATGCGAGATAGAATTTTTAAAACACCAGAATTATTTTGTACAATTTTTGTTATCGTTTTTATTATTATACTGATTTAAGAATAATTTTGCCAATAACAATGAGTTGTGATTAAGATACATATTTATTTTACAGAATAACTATAGGCAAGTAATACAGCGTGAGTAGTAACTGCTATAAATGCTACACTACTGACTGTACAGAGTTTTATACATTTTTAATTATTGTTTTTTGTTAATATATACCACCTCTGCGTAAATCGAGTAATCCTACATATTAATATTATTACTTGTAGTTCTAATGATAAAGAATGATTAATATTTTAAAGACGTGGTCAATATTAATTACACCTAAAACTAAGTGTAACAAGCTTACAACACAACGTATGACAGTTGACAAATGGCAAGTATTTTTTTGTAAGCATGTTCTAAAAAATCACATTGGTCATATCACAATCGAAATCCCTTCGATCAAGTTTCATAAAACAACCATGCAGGAAAATAAATCTCACTCGGTATATTTTTGTCGAAGTAAAATGAATAATAATGTGGCTTTGGACGAATGTTAAATGTTGGTGATGCTAAAAGTTAGGAAGTTAATAATAATTACATAATGTATTAAATAACTTAAACGTAATATCATGTTCGTATGACTTGCAAATAAAAAATACTTAGCATTAGGATGGAAAGCATGGTCTCCGACGACTTTAATGGTAATGCGGCTGACGAACTAGGTTCCGTGATAGGGGTGGATGGAGTGCTGACTTGCTCTGAAGTGGACAATGAAGAAGATGATGGTTGAGGAGTTGTTGATGAGCTGGATTTTGATGTCGTGGAAGAAGGACTTCCAGTAGAAGTTGTTGAGCTGGACTCTTGCGTTGTAGTTGAAGGTAATTCAGTGGAAACCGTTGTTGAGCTGGACTCTTGCGTTGTAGTTGAAGGTAATTCAGTGGAACTTGTTGTAGAGCTGGAATCTGGTGTCGTGGATGTGGGAATTTCAGTGGAAGCCGTTGTTGAGCTGGAATCTGGCGTAGTGGATGTGGGACTTTCAGTGGAAGCCGTTGTTGAACTGGAATCTGGCGTAGTGGATGTGGGACTTTCAGTGGAACTTGGGTCTAGCGTCGTGGACGTGGGAATTTCAGTGGAAGCCGTTGTTGAGCTGGAATCTGGCGTCGTGGACGTGGGAATTTCAGTGGAAGCCGTTGTTGAGCTGGAATCTGGCGTCGTGGATGTGGGACTTTCAGTGGAACTTGTTGTAGAGCTGGAATCTGGTGTCGTGGATGTGGGACTTTCAGTGGAAGCCGTTGTTGAGCTGGAATCTGGCGTCGTGGATGTGGGGCTTTCAGTGGAACGACGTGGGACTTTCAGTGGAACTTGTTGTTGAAC
>JAHZNC010005047.1:0-16227 GCA_027744095.1 Zhuqinia jingwanae | reverse complement strand
AGATCCAACTAGCGAGTTGTTACCCCATTTGCAAAAAGATACGTGTTTCCAATAATTGTATCACATTGCCCCTGACTATGTTTTGGATGTTGGATGCAAAATAGCTCAAGTATCAAAGTACCGTTGTTGTTCCTGCATTCATAAGCCAATACTTAGATTTGAAGATTTGTATTTGCAGTTTTGAAGTAACAGTTTATAAATTATAAAACCTGGAATAGAAAAAAATAGAGCATTTATTTTCTGAAATAGCAGGAAATAACAGAGGAACGAATAGAGGCACACAGAAAATACAACCACGCATTTAAAAAGTGAGTTTATAAACAGTTCATAGGGAAGACTTCCGTTGTTCAACAATGTAGTTCCAGGTCTCGTTACCTATCTTTTCAAAGAAATTAGAGAAACTCATGAAGCAAATCAATAGATAAATACAGCAAATATTCCCGAATGTGTTTTTGGATTTAATTTTTTTTTAATCATTAGTTTCTTCCCTACACGTTCGTGCTTGTCCCCAGGTCCCAGGTAGTGATAAGAGAAAACGGAAGGATAGGACAACGTGCATTTCAGGGCAAGTACGTATTTAATTGTTGAGATTCTCAATGATATATTCTTACCTGCAAACACATTGCTGTCATTCAAAAATAGTTAGATTTTCATAAATCCTAGAATATTACAAAACCATGTACGTAAATAATTTATCGGAAAAGTTGTTTTGTCGCAAAGTCACAGGAATATAACCCAAATAGGTTAAAAGGCCGATTTCGTTTAAAAGCACGAGAGAGGCATGCGTTTTTTAACCCCAGGACTGTCAGTGCCTCCATTATTACTCTACATAATCTGTTGCATATCACGTATCATGTTGGTGGGAGATCACGAATAGCTGGATCGTCAGATACATTGCGACAACATTTTAGAACTTATTAAGAACATTTTTTTCTGTAATCCTCGGCATATAAAGGAATGTGGAATTGTGTACACATATGTATTTAGCCGGATTACATATTCATAAGACGATAATAACGAGTAACGAATGACGCCAACATTTTACGACGATGGAGAAATAAAAGAAGTAGAAATGAAAGGATTATTCGACTTACACACAGTCAATCTTTGTTCCATTTACGGAGAACCTTCCAACTCCAACCATCATCAAGAATTGACATTAGATCTCATAAAATTAACTTATGGCGAGGTGCGACTCCACCAACATCCCAGAAATATCCTTGAGTTGTGATTTTTCAACCAGAAAGCAGTTTCCTTTGGAGCTATTACTGCGGGACTCTGAACTTCTTTCCTTCTAATAGACTCCAGAACTGCGGAATTTGATTATGTTGTCCACTTGATTGTTTTTTTTGGATGATGCCGTTTGATAAGATATTTTTCGTCAGTTCCACTGTTTGAAGTGAGAGTGTGTACCATCGAACGGACATCCCTCAAAGTGAATATTCTGCCTCTGGCCGACTTGATAAAGATTAACCGTACCTCAATCAACCTACACATGGCGTTCCCTCTTTTCGTATGCGCCTGTACCGCTCATTACGAGCAGTCATTGCTATATATTAAGCCTATACAAATGGAATATGGATTGCAGATGAGGACATTGATGAAAGGCAGATAATAGTATAGGTGTAAATAAATGGAAGCTTGTAGATGGAATTCCCTACGTTAACAATCTTTGAATTCAATCCGAGCTTTATATCATGCGTTCAAAGGCTACTAGACATGAACCAATGGAAAATCAGCCTTTAACTACAAGAGTAAGTTAGCACCTTACTACACACCAAAACGTCTCTAATCGAAGAAAGTTTTATTTCCGTGTACAAGTATCTATCATAAATAATTTTATAAATGGAAGTATTTAAATTAAAATTTGCTTACGCAAACACTGACATTGAACCAGTTCCTACGAGCATTAATTCAACGAAACAGTTTTAACTAAATTACAATTATTAAAGTAAAACAATCCACCTGCCTAAGTGCCTAATCAAAATTAGCAAAAAATATGCAATGTATGCCAACACACAACCGGACTGCCTATCATACAACGAGATTTTACATTATATTGATAATGAAATGTATATCTATAACTCCTATAGATGTAGAATTTTTGTAGAAACAGCGAAGAATCGACGAAATCGATGGAACAATCTGGAGATCCCAACAGCCTGTAGATTGGAATGGAGGAAGAGAAAAATTCAGTTAGCGTTTCGGAGTGATTAAGTTTTCAACCGCTGATTACAAACAAACACCCATCAGCCATCATCAATTGCCCGTTCAAAGTTGCAACTACGACACCAAGTCATATATTATCATCATGAATCATGACTGGGGCTACATTTTTGAAATGCATTTTCCAACTAAACCAGCTCAGCGTACGAGACGTGTATGTAGCTCACAAAAAATGCATAAAAGTAGCCTGACAAATCGTCGACATGCAATCCCAACGTTTAGTAGATCAGGGAGAAAGTATGACTACTTTTCTTGATGAGCTAATACATTTTCTTCTAAACTTTATTCTATACGTTAGAAAAAGAAAGACATGTTACCTCACCTTTTCAAAAGCATGCATCTGGTTTGCTGGGACACTTTACAGGAATCTGACTTCAACGATCCTTCCGTCTACACGGGATTGGTCGAAGACCTTCACTGCACGTTCAGCATCTCGTTCTGTTGCAAAACGAACGATTCCTGTACTTTTGTCGCGCATTTCCGCAAAAACAACTTCCCCACATTCACGGAATTTAGACTTCAGCATTTGCCAAGTACAAGATGGTGGGAGCTATAAACAATTGTTTATTACCAAACAACACATTGATATTTATGATTTTCAAACTATTACGTAGACAAATAAAGCTGCTGCTGATGATGTACAACACTTACATTCGCAACTATAACTGTGTTAGAGCTTGATCCACCTCCACTATTATTAACGTTAACATTTCCGCCTCCGACACCATTTCCGAAAGTTGGTTTAGTTCCCCCGTAGTTGCTGCTTGGAGTAGAGTATACTGATGTTGAATAGCCATAATCCATTTCCCGCATACTTACGCCGGGACCAATGTTTTGGCCCCCACCAACTCCAGATTGGTTACTACATTTTAGAATAGCATATTATGCAAAAGTTAGAATTGGAAAGCAGTGTCAAAGTGTCAATCATGGGGTATAACATTGTAAATGTATGTTCCTACGTTTGGAAAGGTGACTGTTGCGTACTTGGTGTTGACGATGGCCCCCCTCCGCTTATTCCAGATGGTGTGCCGATCTGTGATCCTGCATTGCCCATCAAGCTCATTGGGTTGTTACCAACAGATTGATTGCCTTGCATACCTGTCAATCCACCAACATTTTGCATAGCTGCAGCCAAACTGCCAGCCCCACCTCCACCAAGGTTTCCGAATTGTGCAGCAGAGTTATTTAGGGCGCCCATTGGATTTAGCCCAGCTACGCCAAAAGCATTTGCTGCCGCTGCCGCAGCAGCTGCAGCGGCTTGATTACCCATGCCTCCAAGAGAATCTAATCCTTGAGGGGTTGACATTAATGATGCCAGGTTTCCGAAACTAGGATTAACATTCATTGCAGCCAATGTGTTAATAGATGAAGCTAACGAATTGGCAGCAGAATTAGCAGCGGCAGCAGCAGAATTGTTACCAATTACAGTACCGATGTTTGAACTGGAACCGCCGGATGGAAGGTTTCCTATTGTGATATTTCAATATTTCTTTAGTTTACAATATGTTTAATAAATATAACATGATTTTCATTATCAAGCAAAAGGCGGCTCGGAGAATATGTAGGTCTCTCGGGCACACGTGTATTATTACAAGAAGAGGAAGAATAACAAGAAAATTAATTACTTGATACGTCAACCAATGGTTGTCCATTGACACCAAGTCCCATTCCAATGCCCTTTAGTCCATCGGGAAGTCTATTTTTTGCCAAGTCAGCCAAAGGATCAGCAAGACGATCCATTTTAACATGCATTCTACGTTCGTAAAGTTGTTGGTTGTTAAACATTGCTAAACCATTCATAAATCATAATTTGAAAAAATATATAATCAAATAAGCAGAAAGGATTAACTATATTTAAAAATATGTATGACTAAATGAATGAAATATTACAAATAGCTTGAACAGCCTCCACAGGGTGTTCGAACTCAATTACACCATGACCTCTACTCTTTCCATCCTTGTCTCTGTTCAAATCAACTTCCAAAACACGGCCAGCTAGCCTGAACACTTCCTTAAGTTTTTTCTCGTCCACCCGGAAATCCAACTAAAAGTTTGCAAACATATAAAGACCCCAAATAAGGAAAAGTGTACACCTTTATCGTATAAAAATGGAGATCAAACATCGATACTTACATTGCTGACAAAGACTTTTGGAATAAGATCGCCTTCGACTCCAAGAGACTCTAAAAATTGCTGACTTAATCCATATGTATTTCTCTGGCCACATTGACCTTGGCCTTGACCTTGAGCATCATCTCTATTCCAGTCATTTTTTGTGTCCTGACGATCTCTAAGTACTATCACCCTATCCCGAGATCTATCTCGGTCAGACCGGTCATCTTTGTTTCTGTTATTGCCTGTGATAATCCTACCTGTCTTGTCACGCTCCACATCGTAATCCTAGTAGATGCAATTTAAAAGATGACAATATTTGTTAGTTTGAATCATGGCCAGTAAAATATGAATAATTTATATATTATCAAAAAAACCCACAAAGAAACAACACATAAAAACAAATTATGTATATACTTTGTTTGTTTAATCTGTTGGGTACACATTACACAAACCACCATAATCTATTAAAAATGTCGCCATTTCCATTACCTTCCTTCCGGAATAGATCCTTAATATCCTGCCATCGTGAATCATAAGGAATGTTAGAAATATAAACACGCTTATCAGCTAAACGCGCACCGGCAGGCCTTTCACGGCTACGTTCTCGACCACGAGATCTCGATCGACTTCTAGATCGAGAAGGGTTATTATCATCTTTTCGACCTCCACGTGATCTTCCACGATCCATTTTATAATCTCCCTTTTAATGTCAATATCCCCTGTGAAATTAATGATAAAGATAAAACACGACACTAATCATTTGCTCAACTAAAAAAATGACTAGATACTTAAATCCATACTTTTAAAAAAACTGGCAAGGATGCGAAGCCACCTTTTATCGAAAATTAAAAGTAAAAAATTAACGCGTTGTATAATTTTCTGTAATTAAATTAAACAAACGACAACACATCACGCTTCTTCTTGATTCAACAAAAAGGGATGCACACACTTACAGGTAGGAAAATCCAATGTTTTTATTTTCTACGATCAATAGTTCCAAAAATCACAAAACTACATCAACAACAGCCACCAAACCAAAACCACTATTTTCTTATTTTATTTTTCCACAATAAACAGAGTATCTGCTCT
The DNA here is from genome assembly GCA_027744095.1 of Zhuqinia jingwanae. NCBI lineage: Eukaryota > Metazoa > Arthropoda > Collembola > Entomobryomorpha > Paronellidae > Zhuqinia > Zhuqinia jingwanae. The sequence goes on along the minus strand of JAHZNC010005047.1, from coordinate 10,797 downwards.
CTGTCCTTGTTTTCGGCTGAACATTTGTCATTTCAGTCAGCAGCATCTCCTCCACTTTTGTGCATTTACAAACAAACCCAAGCCAAGCTACCAACTATGTACATACATAATAACCCAATGATAAACTAGAACGTCATTTCAAATATTTTAGCGGCATTGAATTCAGGGGTACCGGAAAACTTGTGGGGCGTAAAATAAAGCTCAACAGTTTCTACTAAAAACATTATTATTATCGTGAATTCGTGATCATGACTGATGACGCCGCGCCGGTCCCAGGAAGTAAGTTTGTGTACTGAATCTGAAGAGTGCTTTTACTTGTATTTCATAGTATCTACGAGGTTTTATAATGGAGGAATTGAAATCTTATGGAACAAATCCAGTTTTTAATTTTTTTATTATTTTAATAATTAACAACATACAGAACAGAACAAGAGTAACTCATAATAATCCTTATAACTAACATGATTTGAATGTAATAGAATTAAGGTCTTCATTAATATCACAATTTATCTTCAATTTCATACACAAAAGTTACATAAAACAATATAACAGCTATCATTCAAGGAGCACGAAGAGCAGCCTTATTGTTAACTTTACAAAGATTTTATTTTACAGTAGTTTATTCATTACATACTATTAAGTATCATTATCAAATGCTTGGGCTATATTAACTAGAACTTACAAAATTATTTATTTGATCGTCTAAAATTAAGTACTAATACATTCATCATATCTCCCTTACTTATAGTACACTTGTAAGGTTATTTGTACAGTCTTATGGTCATGAGGGCATTTTGTTCTAAAAGTAAACAATTTCGTTGGATAAAGCTTAACTAGTAATGAAATCTAACAGTATTATAACGTTACTAGATGACTAAATAAATGCTAACAAGTTAAAATTGACTTGCATACAAGAAATCCACACTAAAACATTAACATTGGACAGACTGATGAGTTTATAAGACTACTTTCGTATAAAATATTAACAAATTATAAAATAGCGAGGTGTAAATGAAAATCATTTTTTAGGTGGACTTCCGAACATTCCGTTGTCATACGTTGAGTACAGACGTACGGGACTTTGTGGACTATCCCCTGTGATAAAAGCAAGTAAAATTGTTAAAACTCTATTACTACTACAAACATATTGATTGCATGACACACGTACCACCAAATTGGGGTGATCCTGAGAAACTGGCAGAGCTGGGAGGCGTGGGTGCATACCTATGAGGCGTACCATGGTATTGTGGATTTGTTACAAACACGGTTGTGTTGGTTGTGCTGTTAGCACTTGATGTACTATGATATAATTGACGGTAACCTACAAAAAAATGAAAACGATTGAATTTTCTGAAGATTTCCAGTTTAGTTATCCTTGCATTAAAGTATTCGAAGCTTACCAATGATAACCATTACAAAAATGAGAAGCCCTAAAAGGGGTGTCACAACAGTGACATAGAGTATGTTGCCAATATACATCATGTATCCCATTATTCCCTCGTGTTCCTCTTTCCAAGCGAATCCGGATTCAATTTTAATCTTAATTGGAATCTAGAACAAAATAAAACTTGACATTCTATTCGGATTCTAATGTTTTGTAATTATTTTTATGCAATGCATTATAAAAATCTGTACCTCCAAAGTTTGTTGTGTACTAGAAGAGACAACTTTCACTGATAGACGCTCATCAGCACTTAAACCTGAGTTCCAAAATTTGCTTTTAATTTTTACTCTGTAACTAATTGTTTCTGAATCTTCAGCTGCGTTTGGTTGAACTTCGTGGAATTGCTTGTGCTTATTTTTGTCCCGAATCTGAGATCCTATTTCCAAATAATCTTCCTGGCTAGCGAGAACCTGTTTGTAAATGTTATTAAATTAATATACCCCAGCTACATAGCAATTCTAATACTCAAGACCACTTATAGTGGTTTTGACCATGCAAAAAAAACTGTAATTTATCAGTACCGTTGTTTTCTCCAAGACATGTCTCAATCCCGTAATGACAACTGTGCTGGTTTGTGTGTCAGTTGTTAAAATCAACTCTGTCGTGTGTAAATAAATCGCAGGATAAAATTTAACAGAAAGTGGTTGAACTTGTCCATTACCTAAAGCAGAAAAATAATAATAATAACTTGAAAATACTTACTCAATATTCAAAAATAGTTTGTCACACTGTGTGCGAATAAAATATCAGGTATACACTTACGAGCAGTTGAAACTTTTAGGTGTGGATCAAGAGCATCATCATTCAATCTAGCAATTAAATTCATCTTTGTGTTTATGACACTGGCTTGTGCCAAGGACTCTGGGTTGGTTTGTGGCGTTATTCTACATGCGAACCGACCTACCATATTGTCATAAAGAATTTTTTTTTAATCTCTTCTTGAAATAAATTATGAATTATATTTAAGCTGTTATTCTTTACGTATTTTACCTTGTTTCGTCAAAAACACAGGACGGACATCGAACAAATCCGACATTTTAACATTATTTATATCCACAGTATCAAATGCTAAATCGCATACGAAGGGTGCTTGGAGGGAATCTTGTAGGAACCTTTCAGAACAATTCGTACCAAGGACGTTTCCACTTTGATCATCTAGCATTACTGGAATATCATACTTTATATCTCTTGTACTATTGTTCGTAATAAATGCGGGTGCCAGGGACTTGTAGAATGCAATCTGAAAGTTGACAAAATGTAATCTTAGAACAAAACAAAATTCAATAACCTAAAGTACAAAAGCATGTAGGGTATAAGTATGTATGTCAATGTCATACGTAAAGACTTAAAAATTGTAAATATTGAAAATCAATTTCCCGATTTACCTTTCCTGCTCCGTGTATGTAAATGTTCTGTGAATGCAACACGACAGTCCCTACTTCATAACTAACACCAACATTTCCTGGTACCAATGCCACAGCTACTCCAGTGACAGGATCAATTTTCAAGGACTTTGATGGATTAGAGCTCCAACGTCCTTGAGCTGTTTGAGGTGGCAGTGCTTGAAGTCCACATCCGAAACAGACAACGTCTCCAATATTCAATGTATTCATTGGCTGAAAATTTAAAATGAGCAGCAAGAGTTGAATTATTATTAATGAAAAACGTGTACAATTAATTTCTCGTACTAATATTTCTTGTATGTGTTTAACTAGAATTCAGATATTCATAAAATTAAAATAACGGCATCAAATTACCAAAGTTGGCTCAATGGCTTCTCCCACTGAAATGATCACATAGTCCGCAAGAGTTGAGCTTGTTTCGTCATGTATTTGAACCGATATGCGGTCTTCAATCAGAGTAGACAATTTGTACGTATGGTTAGAAGTGCCTCCTTCAATTTGAATAGCATCAATTCGACTGGCACGAGACTTTGTAACGCTGTTCACTGAATCAAATTTGCGACCAGTATTATCATGATACGTTGTAGAAACTGAGATGGGAATACCGCGTGGTAAAATAGACAAATGTTTCGACTTGACAGCCACTGGTAGCGTTGGAGTGCTCATGATATATGACATACGTTTTACCTATAATAGAAAAAAAATAGAATCAAACCCTTTGACGTGAAGTAGAAATAATTATTGGGAAATTAAAATATTATTAATTTTTTTAAACTTGAGATGAGCATACTTCTACTATTACGGTACGCGATTGTACCAATCCAAAATTTTCCACAGCGGTAATAAGAATTACTGCTTGTCCAATTAAATCATTGGAATGAACGACGCCATTCCCGTCAACAGAAACCACTGATCTATCCTTGTCCACCATTTTAGGGTCTTTGGAGCATTGAACAGTGTAAGTTACCAATGCGTCGCTATCTTTGTTAGTTTTTAAACTGACTTCAGAGTTTGGAGTCAGAAGAATAGATGGGCTATTCTGAGGGTAGTTTAAGAGTGCGATTTGATCCACAACCTAAAATAAAATAAAAGGAGAGCGTACTATAAGAATAATGTACGTATAATTGTAAAGTATGTATATGTAATGCATTCATTAAAAGAAACATACCGATATTTCCACTTCAGAAGTAAATTTTTTCTTTTGATATAGTACTGAAAGTCTCACGATGGTTGTTCCAGGTCGTCTGGCATGAAATTGTAACTGAGCTTGGTCACCAGAAGGGGGTATGTAACCATTTTCCTGGAATGGATGCACTAGTTCTCCACATTCCTTATTACTCAGTGTCCACTCAAAATTCATAATTGAAGTTCTACCGCCCAGTAAAAGGGCTGTTTCGATTTCCGAGCTGTCGGTCAACCCAATTACACGCAGTGGCATTTTTTCGCTGCTAAGAATATGGGTTAATGGACTAGTAATTCTGACTCCCTTGAGGTTTACAACCTCGATTTGGACTTGATCTTCAGAGAAAACTTTACCGCTGCTGATATCTATAGCTCGGCCGTACACGGTAGTTTTCCCAACCACTTTCCCAGTCACCAACCCACCTGTTGATACCTGAATGGCGTCACCAACGTCTGAAGAAAAAAAAGCAAAAGTGAATCAGCATTTTTATGTACATCTCTTTCAATTTTCAATCTGCTTTTTTTTTTTCTCTAACGCCCTTACCCATTGAATATTGAATTTGTGAATTAGTCTGAGGCCCTCCATACGAATTTATATGATATACTGATCCAACTAACATTGTCATGTACTCTGGAGTAAGTTTCAGTGGCGGAAAAACTGATATTGTTTTTGGAATCGATTTAATACTTCCCACACCCGTCACTTCATCATGTCCTTCTGCGGCGAATGTAATAGTCGTTTCACCAAGGGCTCTGGCCTTCACTCGGTACCGAAGATAACTATCCGTTGGCAAGCCTAACTGTTGAATTTGAAGAACATCAGTCTTGGGAGCCAGTAGCTCAAGCCGAACAAGGTTCAACATTTCTGGGGATAAAATGACACTTGCATAGTCATAAATAGAGACTTGCATCACAGTGTCATCACCAAGTTGGACTTCATCCGCAACATCAACTTTGATAAATCCCACACCATTAACATCAACGGCAACTTCAGCGTCTTTTCGTGAAGTAATGCAAAGGTCTCGTACTTTTATCTTGACATTTCCTTGAGCCACAGGCTGGACTTCAATTGTTTTATTAGCTTCATGGTAAATAATTTCCACAACAGAGCTGGAGCCTGCATCCACTTCAAAGTGTCCTGAGCCATCCTGAATCCGAACGACAGCCTGAGAAATCACATTATTACACATATTATAATCAATCCTATTATCTCGACATTTATTTCCCTGAAGCAAAGCTTGTTTATACAGGCCCCTCAAGTGCAGCAGAACTTTCAAAAGGTAAGTACGTAAATGCAAAATGAGGATTTTATCATGATGCCACGCGAATTGGCTTTTTCACCGGTAATCAGTAATAGCCATCAACCCAACCATCACCTATTAACCCAATTATCGTAAAAATCAAATGTAGTTCAATACCTTTCTGAGATGGAGTGATGACCGAATAAAAGTATAAAGAATTATGAATTTAAAAAAGTGCGACTGAGAAGAAACATGAATAACATTGTATGGTTTTTCTACTTTTTTTTTCTACCCAATTTTATTCCTCCATAGGAAAAATTACAAACCATAGCCGAATGAAAATGTCTCTGAACATTACATGAAATATTTGAACGCGTATGTATTTCAAGAGCAAAAGCATATATTGAATTTTATCTTTTAGCTAAATAGACATGAAAAAGCACGGCACAATTCTAGTGCCGTATTTGTGTGTTTTAAGAATACATATAAGATTTTTTTTATTCCTTGGTTTCATTTAAACGTTAAAAGCATATATAAATACATTTTTTGTAAATAAATAAAGCACCCCTCGAGAATAAAAAACAGAAAGAAACAAGAAATGATGCGGTCATCAATGCTGGTTTACGTATAAGATTTTTTTATTCCTTGGTTTCATTTAAACGTTAAAAGCATATATAAATACATTTTTTGTAAATAAATAAAGCACCCCTCGAGAATAAAAAACAGAAAGAAACAAGAAATGATGTGGTCATCAATGCTGGTCATTCTGAATATTACTGGCCAAAACACGAACACTACGACATTGGCGAAGCGGTACTTGACACTGCATCATCCTGCACACATGCAAGCAAAATATGCAGATGATTATGACTACTATTATGCAATTATTATTGTGAAATCGAAATGTTGCAAACGAAAGCACTGAGACAGTAGAGACATTGACAACAACTGGTGATGTAAAAAAGTTAAAAAAACAACATATATACAAATAGTAAAAAATAAAAATTCAAACCTTTGCTGAGGGATGGTTGAATACATTTACAGTGGTTTGGTCCACTGTGACATCAGCAACAAGCTGCAGATCCATGGAATGATGCAGTTCATTCTCTTCTTCATACTGTGGCGACAACTTGCGTGCACGTATAGAAAATGTTTTCAGCGTCTCTTCTCTATACCCTTTCACTTCCGCTGCTACCTCCACATTACCAGATTTCTCTCTTGGAATTATCGTTTGGTAGCCTATAGTCGAACGATTAAAATAATTGAAATTGAAAAGGAATTACGTTGAGGAAATAATTGTTCTATCATATGTAGATCGTATTAGATTTTTATAAAATAAAACTTACTTTTCCCTGGTGTAATATAACCTAAATCATGTCGAATAGGTTGAGTAACAACATACTTTAGACTACTAAAACCAACCATATCAGGTTTAGCGTTCCAATCAATTTGTAGACTGGAAATGTTGTCAAATTTTTTCCCAGAAGAATCCTTTACAATGACGGAGACAAGAGTATTTTCATAATTTGGAACGGCGACTCTTACAACTTGTGCGGCAGACGCGTCATTAGGGCACTTGGATTTAAGGGGAGTCTCCACCTTGAAGTACATTGTACTGGGTTCAGCACATATCACTTGTACCACAGCTACTCGTACGACACTATTCTAGAAATTGTCAAATAAAAATGTTTACTCTGATTAATAGATATTCTTATTTGTATTTGGTTTGATCTGTTTACTGGTCTTTGTAAATTAAATAAATATACATAAACAAAATGTTATACTCACTTCTGTAGCTGATGCTTTTGTATTGCCAATACTAAACGCAGCATCTGTGGATCCAATCTCTTTGCATGTGACTTCATAAACATACAAGTCATCCTTGGAACCTTCATCCAATTTAATCTCTCTTTGTAAGGCTACCGTTTCATTAATAACTGCTAGCTTTCTGACAAATCCAGCATGTTTCTCAAGTAATGGTCGGGGTCCACCATGGAAGACAACTTGGCGAGAAGATCCCACAGCGAGTACAGTTACACGATTGAGAGGTTCCAATACCTGTGAATCAAATTCATATGTTTTGAATGTCCAATTGAATGTTATAATAATTTATTTTTTATTTTTCAAACTTTACAAGAAATTAACACATTTTTTCTACCTCAAGAGGCTTGAATGTAGAAACTGTTACAGAATCTTCAAAAGATAAACCATCCACAGAGTATTTTACATTAACGAGCGACGATCCCAGAGTTTTACCAACGACAGGTAGAACAACACAAGCTGGCTTCAAATGTGGATAATGAGTAAGAGAATCGTATTCAAAGTTGGGATCTAGTACTTCAACTTTGAAGGGTAGTTTGCCACAGCTGGAAAACGATACTCGTGTTTTGTTGGGATCGTTAGGTCGCACAGTGTAAAACGCTAAAGGTACTTGAATAGCAGTTCCAACTTCAGCCTCCACAATATGCGGTATTATTTCCATTCCAGTTGGGGGAAGAATGTGAACCCTAGCGTGACCCTTAATATTAATGTTTGCAGAAGCTGATACTGTGACATTTACTGATCCAAACCATGTACTTTTTCCTGTTCCGCTTTGGCTAACGGTCACGACTGACGTATTGGTGGAGCTCCATACAAAACTTCCACTTCCTCCAGACGGCTACATATGAAAAACAATCGGAAAATGTAAATACCCATATATGTATAGCTCTTTGTGAAATGAAATATATAATAAAATAGTAAACTTCACATACGTTCCATCGCAGTTCGTATTTAGGCTGAACACTGGGATCCCAAGGTAGAATAGTTTCTTTAGGATTAATGGCAATGCTTTGATAAATTTCCATTTCTGCTTTCACACGTGGTTGGCCAGATGGTTCTAAAACTTCTCCATCAGCCAGCGTGATCTTTTTCAGTACAGCTTTAACAAATGCAGAGCCCTTCCTGATAGGAACCCCATAATGGTAAGTTCCATTGGGTGAACTGTAATCTACGCGGAAATACAGCGGATCAAATGTAGTTTCCACAAACACATTCTATAATGAAAAAACAAAACAAAAATAACGCATTAATTTTTATCTTCATCAGTTCATCTAAGTAATGACAAATAGAAAGAGAACAAATGATTTCATTACATAATAGTAATAATAGAGGTTTTCTTTTTAATAGAAACATATATCAATGATACTTACGTCGCCGACAGTAATCTTTTGGTTTTCAGCATCGTAGATCTCGACTTGTATTTCATATGGCTGGTTGATAACGAGAGCCCAGTTTCGATATGGCATAACATGAATGGAGAGAAACTTTGGTTCTCGAACATAAATCCGGGACGTTAGTGATTCTGGTTGTTCATCTTCCAGTCCATCAACACAATTTTTGTCTTTCACCAAAATTTTTGTTTCTCCATACGTCAAAGCTCTAATTTGGGATGATTCCCTGCTATAGTCTACAACACTATTGTTGCTCACTTCAAATTCATACACGCTTGAAGGCAATTTTATCTCCATTCTTTGTCCATGCTTGATCTGAATAAGCTTCAACGGGATCACGGTTCCGGGAACTACAAATGCTTCATTCGGTTCAAGAATTAAATTGGCCACCACGACGATACGAACGCGTGAGTCCATTGATCTATACAAGGGATCGTTTATGCGGGCAACTACAACAGCAGATCCCGTTTTTATTCCTTCAACCAAAACAGTGTCTCCCTGTTGTCTTCTGGCTTCTAGTGCAGCCACTCCAGGAGGAGCTTTGTACGGGGATTCTGAAAATGGCATGAATCGCATGATACTTAGAGGATCAAGCATGGTGCTTGTTTCTTTGAATGATTCCAAAGCCCAGATTATTGGGATCCCATCCAAAGTACTGAATTCATTGTCTTTACTTCCATATGCCTGTATATGGAACTTGGATGGTGCTTCCTCAAGGTGTAACTCTTTGGTGGTTGTTCTTATGAAAATGGAGGTTATCTTATCAATAATGACATCACAACGAACTGTTTCTTTTGTCACTGCATCTTCTGCGTATACTATGGCACTGGCTGGACAACAAGGCGACGCTCTAGGAACTGTACTGATGATGGCCTTATCTGAACATGGTGCACCATTGTATTCAGTAATAGATTCCACCTCATTCTCAACACCGAACCCCTCTGTAGTAATAGTTATTATGTCTGGTCGCGACACTGACCTATTTGTTAAAAAAAACAGAAAATAGAATTAATTTTTCTCTCGATTTTATGTCAATTTTAATGGTCAATGTTAATTCATGCTAATGTCGATATATAATATCGATCATCGCATCTTCAAAGTATAATCATCGGACGACATATGATGAGTATGGAAATCGTACTTTAGTACTTTGGATATTCAGATATTCTAGATCTTTAAAAATTCCGGTACATAAAAATCCTGCAAACATAATTGTATTTTTTGGAAGCTATTGTACTATTAGTTAGTGTAGTGGAGAGTGGATGATGCACGAATTTACCATTTACTTCTTCACTCATATTAGTGGTATGACATATAGGTAATTAACGAGCATGCGCCAAATTAAGTACCTCCTATCTTTGGTTGTGTCATTCATTTCGTACAGTGTACATTTTTATTTTTACTGCATGTTTTAAGTCTTCATATATTCTATTCTAGATATTTAAAAATTTCGGTACATAAAAATCCTGCAAACATAATTGTATTTTTTGGAAGCCATTGTACAATTAGTTAGTGAAGTGGAGAGTGGATGATGCACGAATTTACCATTTACTTCTTCACTCATATTAGTGGTATGACATATGTCATATAGGTAATTAACGAGCATGCGCCCAATTAAGTACCTCCTATCTTTGGTTGTGTCATTCATTTCGTACAGTGTACATTTTTATTTTTACTGCATGTTTTAAGTCTCAAATCCGAGTTTGATTATCGAAAATGCTCATATTTCATTTTTGTCAAAAAGATTGTGGTTTGTGGTCCTGGCCCCAGGAGGAGTGTTGCAATTGCAAAAATTCAACATTTGAATTTCAGCTTGAGCTTTCAAACCGGTTTTCATACTGTACTGACTATTACCGTGCCATTGCCAAAATACCAGTACTGCAATGCTTACGCTATGTGTTTTAGGTTGAATGAGGGTGTTTGGCAAAGCAACATTTGGTTTTCTTTCTTTCAAAAGTCAACGTTTCAGTTACTTTCAGTCATTATATTTTACCATCTTATCCTCCACCTTTTTGTCGTTTAGTCTTTAGTCACGAGTTGGATATATTTGATTCATATTCCTTGTGCTGTTGCACCTAACGGGTAGTGGTTTCAGTATGAATGAATTTTACCGTAAAACCGGATAGCAGCCTACTACTCAGCATTCTTATTAATCTTATAGTTTTTGCTGAAATTCTCTGAGAAACCGAATAAAAAATAAAAAGAAACGCCATCAAATCTTACATGCAACAAAAAATTGAACAAATAATGGAGGAGACCGGCCAATGACTCGGTAATCTTGCCCGCAACATGATATGAGCATGCAACATGCAAGA
>JAHZNC010005046.1:0-10236 GCA_027744095.1 Zhuqinia jingwanae | reverse complement strand
ACTCAAATATATGACAAGTGGAAGCGTCTTGTAGTCGACGTAAAACTATTTTTTCGAGCATTGATCTAAGTGGATCAAGGCTTTATGTGGCAAGGAACATATTGGAATTAAAAAATTGCAAACAATCACATATATTTTAAATGGAACCTTTAAATTGGAACAATATTTTCTAACTCAAATTTCAATTTTTTAAAAATATAAGTCATGTAAGTATAGCTTTGCTTGCAATGTATACTCTGAGAATTTTTCAATGTACAATTTTTTATTACGCATTTCAATAAAAAAAGTTCTACCTCTTTCTTCCTTGCATCAACCTTTCATCATAATTATTTAAATTATTTAACAAATTCAAGAGTTTACTATGGTTATATATGCAAATGGTATGTTTTAAATTGGCAACACGGAACTTTGTTTATTTGTAATGCGCTCAAATGGAAAAACTTCTGGGGGCATCGCATCAGTTTTACTATTTGCAACCTCCACCTTGTGTATTACACTCTTGTATTTTAGTTTGCGACAACGAGTGAAAACAACTTGCAGTATTTCGAAGTAAAAGCAACTACGGGAACTACTATTTGAATTCATAAATATACAACATGCCACATGATGCCTTGTACAAGTTTGAAACGTTCTCTTGACGACATCGTTCAAGCAAACCTCTTGCAAAACTTGACTCACACACACACACACATTCTGTAGAAAATAAAGGGCTTCATCTTACTTACATTAGTTCTAATTTGAAGGTTCAAACATAAACTCAAGTTATTTTTGTTGCCATGTTGTTATCTCAATAAAAGTTCGTGTTGATTATATGCTATAAAATACTATGCAACAAAATATTAGGACTTTTCAACACAGCGGTTCTTCCTTACAGCGTTTTATTTTCCACTTTTATGCGTTGGAATTATAATGATTTTAATAAAAGGAACTTGAACAAACAACAAAGAAAATTCATGTATAAAGATGCGAGGTAGAAAGAGAAAGTTCTCAAGTTAAAAGAAGGCATACAAGTTGCAGGTATGTATCATTATTATTCTGTGTGTAAAGTTGTTAAACTTTTTGCTCAGAGCGGAAAAGAGTCGAATCAAAGTATTATACTGTGTTTGTTGGAGAGCCAAAGAAAATACACTCACGTACAATAATAGTCACGCCGAGAACAAGTGAGAATAAGACAAGTGGAGAAAACTATATAAGTAAAACAGGAAAAGTGTGTATATATAGTAATATCTCCGAAACAATGTGGCAAACTTAAAATATTTTAATAGAATTGTAAGTACAGATCTACATCGCATCACACAGTACAAAAGTAACACAGTACGTTCGTTGGAAATGAAGATGTAAAAATGATGCTACGCAAACAATATACGACTTGTATCCTTTATCTCTCCAAATTTCGAAATTCCTGAAAAATATAATTTTCGTTTAGTCCGTCAGCTTACGTATGAAAACCACTAAATTAGGCTCAACTTGATTTATAATCCTCTTTTTAAAATAAAAAATAGAGTAGACTCACGGGTGCTCACGTAAATAACGGTTTCATTTAGTCATCGGAACTAATGATTTATCTATGCACTACGTACATACACGCTACTCATTGGTGTCTGTTAACAAAATGATTGCAAACATGAATGTGTCTACATGCTATACACCTATGTATCCACTATAAAATATTTGGTATAATATTTTGTTTCTTTTTAGTTACTTTTTCCATATTTAGAGACAAAATGCGCACTAATGTATTTTAAGGATTATTGACTAGCAAACTCTATGATATTCTTAAACACTTTTATGTTTTTTTTACAAAAAATACCTCTGAAATATCAGCATAGACTTTAAATCATGCATGTACATGGTGAAAGTAGCTAGTGCACACGTAGCACATAGCACATTATATGGCTCTGTAGCATGTCCAATGACCATATGAGTATACATATCTCTAGCACTTATAAATAATAATGATCATTATGACATATGCGACAAACCCTCTTTCATACACGACCACCGCATAGAAACCTTTGGTTTTATACACAATTTTTATTCTTTTTCGCATTTTTTTTTTCTTCAGAAGACACAACATTCAAAATACTTTCACCACCCCAAAACCACACGATTGTTTTATACATAATATATTACTTCACTAAAAAACGCCGGTGTTCTGATATGCGGTAGTGCCATAACTAATAATATCCATAAATATGACCGTATATACATCTAGGCCTATTAGGTAGGCATATATAATGACTATGACCATAATGTTGTACATAAGTTGATGATGCACCAAAAAAAACTAAATATATTACACTGTTATTACTTCATGAATACACACGTTACGTTATCCCATTAAATTGTAGCAGTTGCCTACTAAACATTTTTTATAATTTAGCAGCATATAAAGTACACACTGCGCAGTGTAACATAATCGCATCGTGTTATATTTACTTTAAGGTCACATTATACTGTACAGTACAGCGTACATTATGCATATTTACTTTTTAGTATGTTTTTTTTGTAATTTTTTAGGGTTTTCCAGCGGAAGACAATATTATGTAACGTCGTACATGGGTAGAAATGACTTGTGGGGTATATTCTTTCTTCTTTCACTCAAAAAACGGGTTATACCAATTTTTTTTCTCTCCACTAAACAACATTCAAAAATCCACATGCTTTGTTTAATCTGACGCTATATATAAGCTCGGAACTGTTTCATGATTTAACATTAGACGTCAATGTGTTTTTATATCAGAGTATATGTAGCAGGAGAATAAGCAATAAAAAAGGCGTTATTCTTTGGACAACTTTCATTAAATCCTTCCTCCGAAAAAACTAATGAATAAGTGTGCAGCAGAGAGTATGTTCAATGATGATTGCATATTACATAAAAGCATCGTATGCAAAATATGAAATTGTTGGGTTAGTGTGTGTGTGTTTGTGTGTGTTGTACTGAATACTGTACCAAAAGTACAAGGTACACAAAGCATTAATAATTTTAAACAAGACTCTTCTGCACTCGTATACCGCATTGTAGTCAACTTTTTCATGGTACTCTCTTAGAAGCCTTTACTTTGCAATTTCCCTCCAAAAACCACGAATTATCACCGTTTACGTCCCAAAACACCCAAAATACTTGACAGCATTAGGTGTGGTCTGGTAAAAAGACAAAAGCAGAGGATATATAGTCTGTTTTGGTTGGTGAAAGTTGAATTCTATGAAATAGAGATAATTTGCCATACAGCTTTGTGTATCTTTTTGTGCTTGTTTTTAGTAAAAATCCGTGGAAAAGCGCATACTGAGCTGATTCTGATTTGAGCTGTTGATATATAGTTAAGACAATGGAGATGTGATGAGTAAGCATTTTTACTATTCACCTTTATATAATCATCTCACACAACTCGTAATCTAAAAACATTCACCTATGTTGCAAAACAATGCGTAAATATATACATTACTATAACCACACTAGCAACTTGTAAGGAAAAGCAATGACATGTATTGTGCGAATACAAACTACAAGCTGATAAATACTCAATAAATATAATTGTTCATAGTCAAAGCATCGAAATGTATATATATCTTCGGTTAGCCCAAATTGCACTAATTTTTTCCCATTCTTCTTGTACGATAAAATGATGTCATGATGATCTTACGAAATCTTTGATTTGTAAGAGATTTTAGCTTGTTCGTAGAACTGTTTGACAAGTTACAAAACATCAGTTTGTCACATATTTATACCACACACGGGTATACATCCATCTGGTTGATACTTTTTTGCACGCAATGAAACAATCAATGTGATTAATGACTGTAATTCTCTTTCAGTTTTCAAAAGTTGTGACTATGTGACATACATTGTATATTATTTTTAGCTATATAGCCATGGACAAGCGAAAGAAAATTTGAATAACAGCTATGGACTGCATTTTTAATGTGCGTAAGCTTTTGCCAATTATGTTTTGAATATTACATGCCTTACACTCCAGAGAAGAGTGAGTGAATCTGAATGAATAAAACACATGTAGTTTTGATGATCATCAGGAAAGAGTGTATATGTAGTTCATGCAATGTAATTTGTGTACCTAACATGATGACATAGCATGGTTAAAATCTCCAGAGAATTGTGAAAGCCCTCTCTATTCACTCTTCAACTCTCTGGCGTGAATAAATGAACGAATCATCGAGGGAAAAATGTGAATGGGCTCTAGTCAGTTTGCCCAGCAAAGCAAACGATCCCGATGATGATGCGAATACACATCCTATCATATCAATTCATGCATCAATAGGCTTACTACTATACTTACTCACTCATGCCATGTCAGTCAATTTACACATAGACGCGCACAGGTATTATTTTTACTCCAAAATTATAATACTTATACTGTATACATATATAGTTTGCTAAAAAATCCCACCCATAAGATAAAATGTTTATTTAGTTAGACCTCATGGGTATGTGTGATGAAATGAAACGAGGCTCATTTTTCATACACAATGAACTAGGCAGAGAGGAGCATTAACATTAGTAGTAGTAGTAGTTGTGAGCCTATAGTATCTTCTTTTTTGTAGCAGTATACACGTTAAGTAAAAGTGCTTCTTTAGCTACAATTTTCTCACTGGTTAGCTCTTAACTCTGAGCGAACGAAACAAAAAATGGAGCCTATGTATACTTGTATGCACGGGATGATACAACTACGTCAATCCATTGCATTCATACATAACAAAAAAAATGCGTTTAAAATCTATCTACCTATATATACAGACAAGCATACAGCAAGAAAGCTTAGAAGAACAGCATATGAGGATGGGAGAAAGATGAGCCACACACTATATATCTCTACACAGATCTACTTAAATACCACCCATCCAACTACAAAAAAAAAGATATATGATTTCTATATAATAAATGTGTTGTATATTTTCTATACAAATGCCTATATGATGTGTATGCATCTCTCGCTGATTGAAACGAGAGATTTCCGTGAAAATCCTTTTATAGTTTAAAAGTAACTCAAGTCACAAATTTTGATACCGAAAGAGAAACAAGTATAGTTAGTATACACGTAGCAAAGTCCTCCTTTGCCCTCCACCATGCATAAAATATCTTCCGTCGGAATTTTTCATGCGTTTTTTCTACGTTTATTACAAAATAGATTGTGTTGTTTACTCTTCCGGTGGTAGTACAAGTGGCGAGGAGAGCACATGAACATAATATATTTCAGTTTCACATAATATTTACATGAGATAAATTACGCAAGAAATGTCAGGTTAAAAATTGAACTCTTCCTTTTTTCGTCGTGAAGTCGAGAGAAATATTACACCCGTTGTATTGTAGTGTGCGGCGTAAAATACTTTTGAAAGCGGCATTCACACTCAGACACGTAGGTGGATATTGTAACAAATGCTAAGTCGTTTTAATACACATTTATGAGTTTGGACTTACCTTGAGGTAATGTTGAACGTCAGGAGGGATTTCAAGTGTGGTTGTAGATAGCTGTCTATAGAACCGATCTACAAAGAGTCCCACTCGGATTGCGTTAGCCACAGACCGGAATCTGCGTGAATGATGAATGCATCAGTTTTAAATTTTAAGTCTTACTTTTTAGCGAATGAACAAGTCGCGTGGTTGTTGAAACTAAACTACCTATGTAGGTGTGCAGTACAAGTTGTATACATTATTTTCATTTTCTTTTTATTGTTCATGCTAATAATAATTAGTAGCATGAACAATAAATAATAATTATTTACAATTTCAAATCACAAAATAACGGTTTCCAGCGACAGCTTATTTATTATTTATATTACTGATCCTGATAAACTATTCTCGTCAATCTTCTAACTACGTAATTGAATAGCATCAAATTGCTTAGCTTAATCCAATTACAAAATACCCTAAGGTACTTGTGTACCAAGTTTGGACTCAATCGGGTAAGCCCCGTCCCCAGGGGTTCATCCCCCGGGGGTAAAATGTTACTGGCATACCCAAAGGTACATGTATACCAAATTTGGGCCCAATTGCTTCGCGAATAGATAATAATATCGTTAATTTCGTAGTTGTATTTTCTCTCGTGGTGTCCCTAACTTCGTATTTATTTATTGTTTAACTATCATAGTGAATAGAATTGAAAAATTGTATAGACTCTAATTATTAGTAAATGTATTTCGGTAAATGACAGAAATGTGTGCAAATTTAATACGTTCTTTTTATACTAAAAATGTTGGTTGCTTGATTGAAAATTTCCTTCTCGTATTGAGTTCCACTTCTGAATTACTGGTTTATTTCTACATGAGCACATTCAACATTATTTTATTACTGCACAACAACACAACAAATTCAAGTGAATCTAATAGTGGACATTCTGGAACAACAATGAGCAAGATTACAACTTGTAATTATGTACAGGCACCCTTCCTGAAAGTTTCAGAGACACTTCCAGTCAAGAATAATTATTCTAAAAGATTTATATTCTTACCTTGGTCTGGGTTCCAAACGAGGTTTTGGCTGAACCGTTTTCGTGAACGTTGAGGCTAACCATTTACGTACCTCTTCTGGAATCACCTCTTCATCCACCTCAGACAACTCGTTGTCCGACTCGTCTCGCCTGTCAAATTAAACCCCAGAAGGGCAAAGAGCGAGGGAAAATATAATTATTTTCAAATTCCACTCTGTCCCAGAACATACAAATATTAACCACACAAAAAGGTAAAGTGAAAGTAAGTAGGTATACATATTTTACGTAACACCGCAAATAACAAACCAACCAACCAAAAAAAATACATACATACGTAATACGTACCTACATATTATTATTATTTATAAATATAACCGCAAAGATATTTATTAAAGGGTATATATACAATATAGTGGTATACTTTATAGTTCCAACATTGTATTAAATTGCTGGATGTAAAAGATTATACAACTTGAAAAAATACACACAAGTGAAGGTAGGTAGGTATACAAGGTAGTGGTGGTAGTACGTAATTACCATGTCGTATCGTACTACTAAACTTAAGGGGAATTGGCCTAAAATGCATGCTTTTTCGGTTTACACTGCTTTCTTAGTATGGTTTTAAGTCACACTTTCTTCAGGCTACAGCTCTCAACACACTTGCAAAAGTTTATAGGCAGCAAAAATTACTTTTTTTTCTGGGTGCGGAATGGGTAATAGTAGTGGCGTTAGTTCTCTTCCCATCAGAAGCAGCGTTCAAAAGTTGCCCCAAGAGAACAAGACCAGGAACAGTGCAATAACCATATTTATTTACACTACTGCTGCTGGAGTGGCTTTATAACTTTGTATAAAGCTTGTAATTTGTAGCAACTCATCATGATAGTAATAATAATAATAATTATAATAATAATAATAATAATAATAATAATAGCTCTTGTAGCCATTTTCTTTCAGTTGGGTTGTTGATGCTTGTTCTCCAGCAACATTACAACAACCGATATAAATGCTAATTTTTTAGTTGTCGCTTGACACGCTTTGTATCAAACGCACACGTCATAGAAAACATACATAAGATACAGAGAAACAACATGTTATAGAGTAAAAAAATAAGAAAAATAGCACATTAAACATATGCATAATTGTTAAATTGCAGTAAAAAAAACCTTGCCATCATTATTACATCATCATCTTCTTCTATATGGACATGTATTGGTGGCATGAGAGAAAGCCCATTTGCATTAGAATTGAAAATTGTGGCCAAGCAGTAAAAATTGTGTATTCTTTTTACAGAAGACAAGCTGCATTGTTTCAAGTCAAGAAAAGGCAAAAAGATTTAAAAAGCGTGTGCTTGTTTCAAAGCTTAAAATTTTAGCAAGCTTTTGTGACATTTTCGAATACGTACAATATTTTTTTTCTCAAAAAAATAAAAAAAAGTGTATTTTTACAGTATATATAGAAGCATGTTAACGTAATCCTTTGAAAATAAAGCATTTGACGTCACTCACTCGGTCAGAAGATGAGACACCGGGAACAAAATTGTATTAGCTTCCTCGAGTCTCAGAGAAGAGCCGGAGAAGCGAAAATATTTTCAAAACTAAAAATACATTTGCCTTACCATTTGGGAAATCATAGCACCGAAAAATACCACTATAGCTTAAATAATTTTTAATAAATTTCATATCCTGAAAGAAAATATCAATGTAATCTCTTGATCAAACAAGGAATTTTTAGTAAAAGGGCTAGCCTACACCCCAATCTCATATCCCCTCAATTAATGCTAATTCCTCATAAATTCCTCTTTTTAATCAACCAACTTAATTCCCATGCATGCATTTACGATACACGATACGATGCATACTTTTTTATATATTTATCTTTATTATTCTCTTGTAAAATATTTAGGGCATGTCCCTAGGATATCATGACGCTAGTTCAAACTTTTCATATCTTCTTTTTTCCTTCCAAAACAAAATACGAACCGTGCTTTTATGCAAGTTTTATCGGAAAAATGATAAACATGTACAGATTCCTTTCCCAGTCATTCTTTGCTTCACAGAGATAGTTACAATATAGCAAAAAAAAAGCAATTAAAATCAATAGCTCAACTTTCTTTCTTTTTTATCTGGGACTGAGTTGTGTATTATGGGGCTATCCAACTGATACATAAATATCATTTCATTGCTTTTTTCCAACAAAAGGGCAACTAGCCAATTTTTTCTGCAGGCCTATAAAGCTGACAAAAAAAACGTCGAGGGAAGAATTAAGTGTGTAAATAAATACATCGCACATCGCGCAACAACATAGTTTCTGAACGTTCCCAAATGTAGTACCTACTACAGCTTTACTGAATACAAAGTAGGAACGGAAAATCCTATCCATTTGATTCTCCTTGGCTCCTTGCAGATTTCAGACTTATTAAATCCTGTTAATTCTTTTTCCATATGCTTTCTCCTTTTCCCATTCTGTCCCCAATCATTCCAGGGATTATTTTTTTATTCATTCTGACTTGTCAAAACAGATCTTCCTAATGAGAGTCAACACCGTTATTCTAATCTCAAACAGCGCAATAAGTGTGTGTAGTATTTATATACATACACCCCCATACATTATGTAGAAACAACTCGACTCAGAGATTTGCTGCTGTGACTATTTAAGATAAATAGGATTACTACTATATAATATAATATCTACAATACTCACACACAATAATGTTACATTTGTCTCGCAAGAGGATAAAATAAAGCATGGATGCGAAATTTTCTAATTTTCTAATCTGTCAAGCAACATGAGCTTATACTAATGCGCCTTTCTCCATATTAATTCCATCCAGCTTTTTCTCTTTCTGCCTGCCTAGCTCAGCATCATCTTTGTCTTACGAGAAAGTTAATTCGATTTGGAAAGTCTCATCTTATGCCCTGTCATGTCCTTCGTTTTTTCAACGACAACAAAGATAAAAATAGCCAGAAAGGGAGAGAGGGAGGCATGTTTTTAATACAAATATCTTAAACTTTTCTTGATCCTATCCCGTATCATCATCCACCTTGTTAGAATTAAAAGAAAGAAAATTTAAGCTTTTTTTGCTAATCTTTACAGAATGTATATATGTATTTATATACAAGTAAAAAAGGATTAAAATTTCTAGCTATTTTGGAATGTGTAAAGTAACCAAGTATGCCCATATGCCTAAATATTTGGATTATTTTTTTTTGCAGTAAAAGGATCAAGTTGTGATGACCGATGGCTAATCTTTACAGAATGTATACATATATTTATATACAAGTAAAAGGATTAAAATTTCTAGCTATTTTGGAATGTGTAAAGTAACCAAGTATGCCCATATACCTAAATATTTGGATTATTTTTTTTGCAGTAAAAGGATCAAGTTGTGATGACCGATGGGTTATGAAGTTATATATAATGTATACGTTATACATATGTATATTTATGTGTATGTGCATTCATTATAAGGATATATCATCAAAGTGCTTCCATGTTTATTACAAAATCTGCATAAAAAATTATACCAGAGCTGCATTGAGTGATTGTTTATCCACTTTGCATGAATATACGGGTTTAGTGTTTTGTTTACGTCTTAAATGTATCTAGAGAGAAGTTCCAGAACATTGCATTGCCTTATCGCCTCACTACCTTCAGCACTTTCATATCGCTGAGTTTTTTTTGCAGATGAATGAAAGAAGGAAGGAAAAGGATATCTGCACGATTGAGCTACTGCCGTTCATGTTGATTCACGTTAATGTTCTTGTTCTACAGCTGTATCCAAACAGGATTATAT
>JAHZNC010005045.1:0-12780 GCA_027744095.1 Zhuqinia jingwanae | reverse complement strand
ATGATGTAGTTGTTTTCTGGGCAGTATCCATTAAGTTCAAATGTTGAAACAAAAACAATTGTCATAAACATAATTTACTTTACATCCAATGGCCAATGGTCATTGCAATCATGAAAATGGTTGCAATAATTCAAGTGGCGTCATGTACGTATTACCGCAGTTACCTAGCAAACTTGAAAAACATTTAGGTTTTGTAAACAAACCGAGTGTAAATCTTTTCATTAAAGTTATGAAACTGCTTCTGTCTTGATTCTCAGCTCCTCAATGAATGAATTTCCTTCAGTGTTCAGCTGAAACCCGAAGCTTGCATTCATTTTTTTCTTTTCATTCACGTGTTAAATTATTTTAAAATGAAACACACCGATAGTAATATATTTCTGGTTTTAGGGGCTTTCCAATTCCTAATTTTACATTATAATTGTTCTACGGTTGACGAAGACTTGAACTTGACTTACCGACAAAAGTTAAGTTTAGATAAGGTAAGTTTACAATCATAATCATTGACATAGAAACATGTGAAATGTCGCCCTGTTCATGCTAAAAATATAATACTTTTTTCTAGATGAAAGAAGCCGTTGCAGACAAACTTCCTTTAGATTATATGAAACAAGATGTATATTTGATCCGCTGGCTTAGAGGTGAATGCTACATGCATTGGTTATATAAATTATGATCATGCCTTTAATTAACTTGTAACAATTAATTTAATTTTTTTCAAATGAAACAAAAACCATACTTACTTAATGATATTCGAACAAAATACATAGCACACGACTTTAATCCCGATCAAGCAGAACAAAAGTTGATAAAGGTATTCGAAATGTAAAATTTAGGCATCACAACACCATACACTTATAAACAGTTAAATAATATATAATTCAAAATAAAAGAACATTAAATGGAGAGAGAAAAATAAACTGGATACAATTTTGAATGAGGACTGGTCTGATATGCTAGAAGAATACCCATACCGTATGGTGAGTCGTGATAAAGAAGGAAAGCCAGGTTAGCTCAGACTAGCCATTGTAGAAAAATAAAATACAATTATTATTTTGTGGTATTATTTCAATTTGTATTTTTCGGCATAATTTGTGTTCAGTTCTTTTTGGAGATTTTGGGCATTGGGATCTGAGGAGAGCTGATCTAACTGGTCAATTTGACCGCTTAACACGGTATGGCTTACAAATAATAGAAGATATGGATGCACATGTTCGTGAATTACAGTCGGAAGGGAAAATGGTAAAGACAATTTTATAAAAAGTAATTGTTCAAGAGTTGTGTTTAATATATACGCATATTATTTTGTGGCAGGTTACTAGAACCATTGTGGTTTTTGACATGGATGGTTTCAATTTGGCTCAGCATATGTGTTCAAAGTGTAAGTAATTTAGTGACTAGTTATAAAGAGCATGCTGTCACCTTAACTCATTTGATAATTTTTTTCGATATTTTATATTTCAGGTTTGTCGTTTATTCTAGACTTTTGTCTGATCTTTTGACGATTATTATCCAGGACTTGTGGATAAGCTGTTCATTATAAACAGTAATATATACTACCAAATAACAAAAACTATAAAATAAAATCTTGTCCACGTCTTTTAATTTATTTTAGATCATCCGCTGGTTAACTCAATACTTCCGTCATTGCTCAACATTTTTTCGCCCCAAACCAGAAGAATTATTCGGGTATATGGTAGGAACAAAGATGTGTATTCGAAAGTTTTTCTGGAGTTGATAGAGTCAGAACAACTTCCAGTAAAATATGGTGGCACGAAAGTATTGGAATAAATAATTTCATTTTTATCTTATTGAATCGCTTAAGAATTAAATTAAAAAACATCTTATGCATACTTACTTTTATTGGATATTGAATTGTTTATTGTTAAAATCGTGCTGATTTTTGATGGGTGTTATTGAGTTGAAATGGCAGGTAAAATGGCAGGTAAACTACTTTGGATTTTTTTTGTATACATATTAGTATAATATAGGCAAATACTAAAAAACAAGGTCGACTTAAGGTCAAATAATGTATATTTGTTTGTTGTTTTGAAAATAAACTTAGTATTATTTAATGATGAATAAAAATTAGTGCATAATAATAATAAGTGCACATATATTATGTGTTGGTAAGGTAATCAAAACAAGGATAAAGAAGCGAGATCCACGAAGCTAGTAGTTTGAACTTGAACAACAACAGTGCTATAAAATGTGGTCGATTAAAATTGTCGGTCTATTAAAATTGTGGTCAACACAACTGGTATCATAATACACATATTATTGTAATAATATTGCATCATAATCATTTAATCGTAACTTCATCACCACACTACTATAGACTGACTGGAATGAGAACTCAGAGTCTTTGAGTCTCAGTCAAGTCAATCACCTTCATCAACATTCCCGTGGACAACAGCCGACAACAGGAGACGAGTGGTGAGTCACACGACACGACCAGTGGAGAGACAGCATGATTCTCTAGATTTTTGTAAGATATTTTGTGACCAAACCACTATCCAGCCTATTCACTTTTTATTATTGAGCCATGAACTTATTATCGTAAGCAATTCACGTGTATATGCAGCAACAATATTAATTAATTCCTCTATGGTATATATAGTATCTTACGATTATTATACCCACCAATCATGTCCACCTACAACTCTGTGCATATTTTAAATTGCCCACACAAAAAATATTTCAAGTTTAAAAGTATTACAAAAAACTCTTAAATTAGCTGGAACAAAATATGGAGCTGGATTCCAGCCAGTAGTATGCTTCCAGCTGCCTGAAACATGCCACTTTTCAAGCCTAATTATTGCTTTCTAAAGAACTAAAGCAAAACGACGATTTATATAATACCTACGTGAACTTGGCCGTATGAATGTGTTTACTTAGATTTTTTTTCAGCGCATGCTGGAGCTGGAGCATCATATGGAGCTAGCAATCATCAATTTCGTCACACGATCTCAATTACGTGAATGTGAACCAATTGTACATTTAGTGTATCATGTTTTTGAACGGAGAAATCTTTATCAGTTTGTGTGTAAGGTTAAAACCACTACTGAGCCTGAGGGGATTTTGGGCAGGATATTTGCTCATATACGGTCAGCCAAGCCTGTCAAATTTAATATTACCTTAAACAAATCCAGTTATATTTTTTGCAGTTTAGAAATGTTTATCCATACCTAATTTACTACTACTATCATTTTCCAATGTTGAATGTGACTTTAAGGATAATAAAATGGTATCAAGTCTAGGAAAACATGTTTACTTTTAATACGTTTCATGAAAGTTGGAGCAATTATAAACCATGGAAAAATGATATAATGCTAGCTTATACATTATACAATTTAATGCTTATATATCCAGCAAACGAATAAAATAGCTACTATGTATAATCATATTCACGACGAGCTAAAATTTCTGAGAAAAAATTGTTATTTTGTTTGTACTTTTGCTTCTCAACAGATATTTAGAGTAACATGTAATTATTTAATGCTCTCTCTCATGAGAAAAATAGTAACAACAACAGGACTTAATACTTATTCGGGCATTATACTCATATACCTATATTCATAATGTTTGCTGTGCTGGGTCTGTAAAGGTGTAAAGATAAGATCCCAAGTTTAAATAACACTGTAACTATTTATGTAATATTAAAGGAGCGGAGGATTAAAAAAATTAATACATGAGAACATTTAATTTTTTTGTAATTATGCTTCCATAAAATATTATATTTCATACACTTTGATCATCATATCAAAGATTTGATTTGTGGGGGCTGATACTTGCTATTATATGCAGCATATAGAATTCCCTTCTTGTTTTCTTTGTTCGGTATATATTATTATTAACTTCAGGAAGGTAGGATGAAATGGGAACGATAAATGGTCAGATTATTCGGCTTATTATAATCAATTATCATCATCACCTCTCTGGAAATAATGTTTTACGGCAAATCTCAAGACTAATTAATTTCAAACCATTATAGTTGCACGCAATATACATACCTACATATGTATTTAACCCACATATTTTATGTACTGCTATGCTGGTAGCACTATTTTAAAAGCGTCGACACACATCAATATTCATCGTAGTTACAATTGGACATCTTACTCAAACACTTCACTTGAGACAATCAGTCAGCATCCCTATTTTTATTCCTTTACAAGTGCAAATAAAAGGTTTCCAGACTGAATGCTGCTACTGTTGATACCATAATGACACACTATTTGTCATGTTTTATCATTCTCTTTGTAAGCCAGTTTTGTCGCAATATTGTGGAAAGTGTTAGTTTTGAAGAGGATGTAAAAATTACGTATGACCAGAAAATTGTAATTGACAAGGTGTGTAATATTGTAAGGTGTTATTTTTTCCATTGAATAACCGAAAATATGGGTTACAGCAAACATTAAAATTATTTTTTAGTTACGGCGTAGAGTTTTGCCGCACATTGTGGAGGACTTCATGAAGGAAGACATATATCTCGCAAAATGGCTGAGATGTAAGCAAATTAAATTTGCACTTTACAAAAATATTTCATTGCAATGCTCATGCTCACCTAACTTTTTAGCGACAAATTTTGACATTTCACGCGCAGAGAACAAATTTTTGGAGGTATGTGTGATATAATTTTTTATTATGGGTGTTAACGTACAAAAATGGGAACTGACACATGCTTTCCTGTTTCATTAAGAATATAAGATGGCGAAAGGAAACCGGAATGGCCACAATCGAAAGTCAAGATTTCTCTGATGTCGCGAATGACTATCCTTACTCTAATGATGGATTTGACAAGGATGGAAAGCCAGGTATGTAGCCATTTTTCATGAAAACAAAACGAAATTATTATAAAAACTATTTTTATGGGTTACAGTAATGATTGCGTTTGCTGGAGATTGGGATATTAGGTATTGCAGCACAATTCCTCAAGTATTTTATAAGTACATATTAAAAAGCAATAGTATTTAATCTGCACCGTCCTCTGTTTTTCGAACACTAAAAAAGAGCTACAGTGGTAACTGGCCGTGTTAAAAGAGTTCTTCGTTATATTGACGCTGGCATCGAACTGTTGCGAAGAAGAATTTTGAGGTACCAAAGCGAAGGAAAAAACGTATGTCATACCCAAAGTATTTGAAAAATTCTAAAAGTTGACGAAAACATATACACGTTGACTATATTTTTCAGGTAACACAAGCTATACTTATTGTGGAGTTGAGCCAGTTTTCTGTTGTGTCACATGGATGTGTACAATGTAAGTAATTTTTCTACAAGTTTTCATTGTTTATAAGCATGCAATAAAAAAATGTTTATTACTGCAGGTCTTGTCAGAATTTTGGAGTTTCTTAATTCCTATGAAAGCCATTTTCCAGGAATGTGCGATAAAGTTTTCTTTGTGGATGGTAATTTTTTTACTTAATCCTTTATTCCACTCCCTTTTTTCTAAAGTATTTCTCTTGTCATGAAATATATCTTTTTAGCCCCACCTGCCGTCTCGTTTGTGCTCGAGCTCATCCGCCAGAATGTTAGTAAAGAGAGTAGAGAGGCCTTTCGTGTCTATGGTACCAATAGGGAGCAGTGGAAAAGTGCTCTACTCAAGTCCATTGACGCAAAGTACCTTCCAGTGGAATTAGGGGGAACCCTCGAGAGAAGCTAAATCTATTTAATATATATTCTCATTTGTATGCTGTGATTTGTGACGATGGGATAGTCAATCTATTTTCTCTGACACCCTTAAATACTTGACACAACACAATTTATTATTGCAGGTGCTTTTGTATACTATCTGTATCTAGCTCAACAATAGCCTGCTAATTATTATTATTAGAAGTTGATTCATCAAGATATTTTAAAGAATAAACCATTTTAAAATGCATTTAATAGATCAAACAAAAGATTGTTCATCTGTTGAAGAAATAGAACAGTTGCAATTATTGTTTATCTACGTAGCCGCATTTTTATTGCATATTATTATATACATATATATATAACTAGCTAGGTATGTAACTTATCATTTCGGTAAAAAAACAGGATTTATTAATATCTGGGAATTTGCATATAGTCACCCACACTGTCTTAATTGTATGGTGTGATGCGTGAGTAATTTAATTATAGAATTAATGATTCTCAAATACTGCACCGTAATATAACAGAAATAAAAAAGTTAATGGTCTGTAAATATGTTAACAACTTAACTATACCTTTCATGCATATTTTTACAGGAACTTTCCGACTCCATCTTGATAGGGAAATAGACTTGAAATCTTCAACAAACTTTAAGCAACATTTATTTGGATATCATCGCTCTCCTACCTAGTACAACATTATTTCCCTTGTAGCTTACCAAGGTCGTGCCAATTTAGATGCTTAATTTAGATTTGTGGGTAAAAACAAGGAATATGTTACAGTATGAGATGGATGTTACTTGTTGACTTGTTACAATGTAATGTTGCACACTGGTTGATTTATTATCGATTTTGAAAATCTTAAACTCCAATTCCATGCGACTGAGCTCGTTTAAATTTTCATATAAACAGTTTGGTTTTGGGTACAAATCGTACTTTTGAAAACTAAAACACGTGTGAAAACTAAAACATAAAAAGATGTCAGCTAGAATTTTTCTGCCCAAGTTTTCATTTGTCAGTCACAAATATCAACTCATTTTAGACTCCCATCATCTTGCTATTGTTCATAATTACAGGATTTGATATAATAGACCTGCGTAGTACAGGTGAGTACAATATAAAAACATGTAACATTTAGAATTTTTTTTAAATATACCTTTTTATAACTTAAACTAGATTCTAGACACTGGATACAAGTATAATATATGGTTTTAGACTTGGGAGTAAAAAATAAAAATGTACAGAAAGGAAATATAAATCTCCCCTCCTGCCATTCACCATTCACGTGTCATTATAACTTATCGTTATAATTATTTTTACTATTACTCTCTCCAAAATCACAATTATGTATGATTGAAGGATATTATATAAATGCAAGTGTGTAGGTGATGGAAAGGATCAGCCTGTGATTGAAAGATCAAGATTGTCGCTTGTGCATTGTTGTTGATGCTGCTGCCGCTGCTGTATTATGTATTATACATCATTGTAACATAAACATATCAAGCAGATTGATTGCAATGATATGCAACCGGTTTCATACATACCTACATTTTTTGGCATTTGAAATAATAATACAAGTCATTACAAGGTACTAACGGACACAATACACAAATATGTACAACGCATGCGGCAAATATTTACTGTCCTTGACCTTTGCTGGTTTGAGATGAATGATATGTGTAACCACACGCTTTTCCTGACATTGAATTCATTTCATATTCACAGATAAACACATTTCCAAATGATGCGCACAAGCAAAACTTGGTACAACACTAGAAAAATACAAGGAAAATAGTCAACAGTCGTCATAATTATGTTCTTTTTTTGGTAAATTGATAAGATTTTTACAAATGTTATTCTCAGCACTTCAAAAAGATTTGAATTCATAGACAACGATAACCCATTAAACCGAAATAAACATGTGTAACAATATACACATAAAACTTTACACGTGTTGTGTGTATTCAACTACTGGTGCTACTTGGTTATAAAACCTGATTTTAAGATGCGTCTTCAGATTAGACCGGTAAATGAGCGAGTACCACCACCACGTCAACGCATCCTCTGAACCATGACCTGAAGGCTGTTTTGGGAGAATATGTTTGCATATTATACTGATTGAACTCTAGAGTATCATTGCAATAATACTAGTGTGATTTTAAAAAAAGAAGGAGAACTAGGAAAAGGAGATATGTAAAACGGATTTCAAGTTTCAAGTACACAGCACAATGATCTAACATATAATTATATCACTTATGATCATACTACTGGCCATTTTACTCCCATCAAACAAACCCCATCTTGCGGAGTAATCATTCAAATGAAAACCATAAATTATGAAAAAATTTACTAGTAACACACGTACACGTGTAGGTACAATTATGTAAAACTTATATGTCCGTGACGTTGACGCCAGACACAAAGGGCAGTTTTTTTTTCTTGTGTTTTGATGGTTGCATCTTACAAATTATGATTCCCTTTCAAAGTATTCCGATTAGGTACATAATGTATGCACACTCATTTCCATTGTTGTTATTTTTGAGCCATTATTATGTATGCACAACCACCACCACTACTACTGCTAAATAAATGAAACTGCCCAAGGTGAGAAACCCGCTCTCAAAGATAGATAAAATACTATGAAAAGTTCTTCATCCTCATTATAACACTTTTCTTGAAAGAATGCATGTACAATAATATACTCTTTAATTACAATTCACTTATCCAAGTTCATCTTTTGCTGATTTTGGTCCATGCGATTTCCATCCAGAATGACGTCGTAAAGCACTAAAGATAATCTGATCTAGGGAAAATAAAAACATTATACAAAGTTGTTGTCTGCTCAGTTTGTCTGCGTTGCTCCTGTCGTTGAGAACCTACTCCAGTCACAAAAAATATAATAAAATGCATTTTAGATTCGGACCAACCGGGATCAGATCCACCACATTTACTGTGATAATTCTAGTTTTAGTGTATATGAAATCGTACACTGTAGCAACTAATTTTGAAGAGGAGCTTAGGGTAACTTACGAACAGAAATTGGCTATTGATAAGGTGAGATATTTTCAAGTTTGTATTATAGTTCATTGAGTTATGTACATACGTAGTTTATTTAAATAATTATTTTTGTATTTACAAAGCTACGACAACGTGTTTTGCCAGTCCTGACAGAAAGTTACATGAAAGAAGATTTACACCTGTTAAGATTCCTTAGAGGTAACGTTATATTGAGATTTCCATGCGAACAAGTTTGGGTTTTGCAAGAATATGTATGTATTAATATTAATCTCATTTTCATGATACAGCTACAAAATTTAATATCAACGAGGCCCAGAGACGAATACTGGAGGTGTGTGTTTATACTTTATTTGCTTTTGGGTATACAATCATTATTGCTGCATTTTTACATTTATAAAGCTCAATTTGGTACATTTTAGAACATTAAATGGCGAAATCAAAATAAAATAGCGACTATTTTAGAGGAAGACTTTTCAGACATAAAGGATGAATATCCTTACCTTTTCACTGTTGATAAACAGGGACAGCCAGGTACTACCATCGATCAATAATTTAACAGAAAATATGAAAATGTAACAAAATAACTTTGTTACTGACCTTGTTACCTTTTTTATGCATGAAAATCTTAGCGTTCATTGGATTTGCTGGAGAATGGGACGTCAGAAACTCTGTTATAAGTACGTCTCCTTTACATAGTTTATTTCAGCCGGGAGAGCGCGCCGAGTTATTCGCTACATCAACCAAGCTTTGGAACACGGGGTAAGCTATAGAGAAGGGATGACTGGAAGAAGTCAAATAATTGATTTGACTTTAGATTGAATTGTACGATTGCAAGAATCATGGTATTATTATGTCTGTACTGTACAAAGTATTGCATTACAACTTTTATAAATGCATACATGAGAAAGCTTGCAAGCCAATCAATTCAATTAATTTACTTGAGGTCTGAATATCGGAATTGAAGCTTGATGACTTGACTTGATTTTTTCTCTAGACACGCATGATACGGGCGATGCAGTTGGAAGGGAAAAATGTAAGGAAAAAAAATAGTTAATTAACTTTTCTTGTAGATGTATATACTCTTCTTGCATACGTAATTAGGTAGATGCAGAATTTATGTATATATGTGTTAAATACAGATTACGCGTCTTAACTTAATCATCGACCTTGATGGGTTTAGTATTGCTCAACACGGTTGCGTTCCATGTAAGAATTTTTTACTGATATAAGATAATATATCAATAAAACCGATTAATCAATAATGCGATAATTTTCATTTACAGGTCTGTTTCGCATCTTGGATTTCTTGATGCTGTATGACGCGAATTATCCAGGAATGGCGGATCACGTGATCTTTGTTAACAGTAAGCATCCATAATTAAAAGCTGGTAAAGAAAGGAGGGATTGTGAGGCATTTGTGTGTACGTTCCTCATAGGTATTAGTACATACAAGCCACACCTAGCATACCGCGATATTGCAGTGGTGCAAAATTGCAAATCACCGAGGCATAAAATGGTTTCTGTTGACTGGTTTTTAAAAAGATCCACATTTAATAGGGAGAGGTTAAATAAGAAGGCAATAGCAAACTAATACCAATGTTGACTATAAGACAACTTTACTGCATGTAAAAAATATAATACGCAAACCTGGCCGCAAATTTGATTTTTTTCTTCTTAAAATAGCACCACCATCAGTAGCCGCAGGGGCAGAAGTAATACGAGCAAACGCAAATGCAGAAACCTTAAAAGTAATTAAGATCTACGGAAGAGATAAGAGTGTAGGGAAGAAGGCTTTACTGCAACTCTTCGACAAGGATAAGCTTCCGGAGCAACTTGGAGGGACCATGAAGCGTATTTGACAGTGACCGTTGTTTTGTGTAAATATTTACTCAATTTAATGAATGTATTATTAGGGATCGCCCATTTTACAAGCGTAACTAAATATGAGGGGTGCTAAAGCATTAACCTTGTGTTAAAAAATAAGTCGGATATCACGCATCATCACGCAACTTGGGAAGTTATCAAGTTACAATAATTGACTACTATAATATGAAAGTAGGAGGAGGAGGAGTATCCACTTCAACAACGAAAAATGTGATGTATTGTAAATAATATAAAATAATAATAACAACAACATGTTAATAATATATATGTAATGTGCAACATGTATGGTATTTCCGTAGGAGTATTTCCTAAAAGTATTGCATAAACTGAGATAATAATTTATTACTTGCAACATGCTGTCATATTATTGAATAAAAAAACCATAGATAACATGAACATACGAACAATGCTTTTTCTTCTTTGATTCATCCAGTAGTAGAGAAATCCAAAACTCAATATTATCTCATGCTGCATGACACGATGAAGATGGAATTCGTCTTCAAACGAGATGGGATTTTACATGGATTCAAGGGGATTTTATTTTTAAAGGGCGTATGACTTATAGGATGCAATTAGTTAAGGAATTACTTTAAACTGAGGGTGTTTCGGGGTTTCCATTGACGGGTTCATGGGTGAAAAAATTTCGTTACATTTTACTATGAAATTAATACAACACTTTGTCTGGCTAGCAGCCGCATTTTCTAGGTCTACATATAGGTAGATAATAACCCCTCAGTATGTAGATAATGATACTGATTAGTGATTACTGACTCAGAAGTAATCCTATGATGATGTATTCACCTCGTATGTCCAGTTTTCTTCTATAAATCATGTAACAAATTTTCTTCGTTTCGTGTGGGTGGAATTTGCTCAATTTCTTTTTTCATATCTTGGCGACTTTTAATTGAAATTAACACTGGTCCTCGCACATTGTTATTTCCAGTTGTTTATCCTTTACATTTGTATTGTTCAGTATTGTTTATATTCATAGAACTTTCATCCCTGACCTTGCACTCAAAGACGCGCACGCATGGCATTATTAGGCTTTCCGGATTTGGTGGTTTCTACTAGTGCAAGCATCTGTTGTTGTATGTGTGCAGTGATTCACGGTCTAGTGAATAGGAGGCCACGAGACGTGGAGCTTAAAGATATGTATGTATTACATCAAAGTTTACGTGTGCACTTAAAATCTTATTCATGTAGTAAATTTAGTTTTCATGTAGCAATTAGCATGATTCCCATTTTTATCCATACTTTTCTCAACAAATTTTCAATTTTTCCTACTGTTACAATTACCTATACTATATAGGTGAATATTTAAGCTTGCAGTATGAATAAATGTGTTTTTATTTCAGTAAAATTTCATACTAGGCCACTACGGACAAAATGGATTTAATGACCATAAATGGAAAAAAATAACTTGAATGATGATGTTTGTCTATTTTTGGGCATTTCGTCCATTGGACTGATAATTCCACTTTGGGCACTATTTTCATATCTTATTCTTGGATGTCAACAGTCTAAACACATCTAAAGACTACCAGTACACATTAATTTAAAATTAAAAAATAAAATGCGTCTATGTTGCTTATATATGATTTTTATATTTTCATGTACGTATATTTTCAAAAAGTGTTTTCTGGGGTAAGTTGATTAATGAATGAAATGAGGTTACAACCAAATATTTTAAGACCTTGAAATACAAAAAGACCAATTTTAATACAAAGTATGAAAACTAACAAGGATAAAGCTGCTAAGATATCTAATTTGCCGACACATGATTTTATTTTTAGACGCATTATAGTTACTTGTAAAATATTTTACTGGTTTTTTTCTGCTTAGGATTTTTCCTCTTAAATATTCGACTAATATCTGGCAGCTCCACATAAAAGTTTTGATGTCCTTTCAGCATGGCCATCAAATTCTCTTTGTACTCTACATGATAATTTGAAATGTGTCCAAAAAGTAATCAACACAATGGTAAAAGCGTTGACAATGGATATACCCATATGTACAACTGGATTACTTTTAACTGAGTAGATTGTCATGGATAAAAAGCTTTTATATTAACACTAGATTATACTACTGGTAAGGATGCGTCTAAATATGCTGACATTCAAAATGGCTCGCCCTCATTTGCCAAGGAATGAACTCAATTACCTGAACTGTTAAGCAAATATAATTTCAGCTTCCGGATGAAGTGTAAAACAAGATGCCGTTTCAAAAAAAACTTGGATGAATGGGATACAGT
>JAHZNC010005043.1:0-19476 GCA_027744095.1 Zhuqinia jingwanae | reverse complement strand
CTTCATCCACTCTTATTCTTGATACCATTTTTGCAATTTCGCAATTATTCTTAATATTATTACTATTGGAGCATTGATAATCCAATACACAAAAATAAACTATGTATATAAATTGGATAAATGAATCTGATGCATCTTTATATCCATAACAAAAACAACAACAAAAAGAGAGAATAATATATGGAATAGTTCAAAAGAGAAAACTTATAACAGCAGCAGCAGCAGCAACAACAACAAAAACAAAACAAAGCACACAAAAAAACCACCATCCATTTTTTCCCTCTTTTTATCCTTCCACACGGCAATAACTGTCATGTAAAATTTGCCGCTCTGCTCCTATAACACCACTACCGCTACCACTATTACAACTACTAAAACAGCCATGAATGTCTGCTTCCACTGAAAAGCTGTTTTGTGGCAGATCTCTTGCTGGGAACAAAGAAAAAAATCCTAACGAGTTTTCCCATCTCTTATTTCTTTTTGTTACAATATATGTCCCTACTTACATATTATGGTATTATGGAGTACGTTATTTAAGGGACAATGGAAACGTTCACAAGTGTCTTGTGTTTATAAAAACATACAAACATTAAGTTTAAAAAAATTATTCCCTTTATTTAGAAAATAATAAGAAAATAATGATCCAAGTTTTTTTTTCAAAAAAAAAAAAGATTCCGATTGACGTCTAACATAAACAGCCCCATAATGGATTACTGCATGTAGCAAAATGTGTGTATTATTATGATAATCATCGTCATGTAAAGCAAGAAAGAGGATCACAATTACTGTCTCATAAAAATTCCTTTTCTTTCTCTCTCTCTCTCACTCCTCGCAATTTTCAACCTTTTTTCCAACTCTTTACGTCTCTTCGTCCTCTCTATATCTCCCTTGTTTGCTGTTGTATATTTCCTCATGCATTTTTCCTCTACTATCCCCATCACATACACATACATACATATCGTTACCTACATCCATCCAAAACAAATCAGTAGCAGCTTCAAGAGAAAAAAACTATAGACGAGTTAGTTGTAACGACGAGGATTCATGCATTGCACAATATATATGTATAATAATATGTACATATTCATGTATATAAATATATGCATATATAATAATAGTATGTTCACCAGCGGAATATTATTTCCTTCCATTATAACTGCCCACATTTCACTATTCTTCTCTAATCTGTGCATCTCCTCTCTGGTCTTATTTCTCTTCTTCCTCTTCTTTTTTCTTAAAAAAAAAAGATGTATTGTTCCTTTTTAGAGTTTCTCCACAAGATTTTATACCATTCACCATTTTATCCCTGCTAATATTATTAACTCTTTTTAGTATTAAAAGCATTATGCATTTAGGAACACACATACAGTGTTGTCCCTTTCTTTTTTTTCTCCTCTCTTTTCTTTCATCTTGTTGCATAAGTGGTAGCTCATTTCATCTATTAAAAGAGTTTAAATTGAATACAATATCCAGTTAGTTAGGCAAGTTGCCTGGGTACTTTGGCTAGAGTAGTAAGGATGAATGGCGAAATGATACATAATTTATTATTTACTGTAGTAGATTTCTTTTCCTCTTATTTCTCGCTCTCTGTCACCGTCCCTCTTTTTAAAAGTCTCTTCAGGGACGCTCTCTCCTTTTCTTTATGACCAAAGAGCTCCTTTTCCCATAATATTCTCTCTTTCTTATGCTTTTCTTATCCTTTTTTTCTTTCTCCACCAGTAAATATTATACAGGTATGTATATATGTATAAATATAAACATATATATTACACATACACACAAATATGCACTCTCTCTCTCTCTTTCTGCAAAAAAAAATTTGTTCAATGGTATGTTCAATACTGACTAGTGGAGTACATTTCCGCTTTCCAAAATAAAATATGGGCACATAATACCGATATCTATTCGTCGGAGGATTCACTAGAGAGAAAGAAAAGAGGGAACAAATAAATTGCAGAGATAAATAAACTGCAAAGCTATACAAAATAAAACCAGTGCATGTTCACAAAATAACAACGGCCAACCTCTTTCTCTCTCTCTATTTTTACCTGTGATTTGTTTTCACAAAGAGGTACAAGTTTTAGTACAACAACAGCAGCAGCAGCAGCAGCAGTGTGAAAAAAATAAAAACCCAAAACTGTAGATGACAACAGGAATACAATACAAAACAAGAATAAGGAAACAGATTGACTCTGTTACTCTGAACAATATACACACATCAAATCAATTTTCTTTTCTTTGGTAAAAAAGAAGAAGAAGAAATAATGAAACTGGTGGTGGTGGTGGTGGTTGTGGGATGCGGGGAAAATGGGATCTCATTGCAAATAGATATCCAGTGCAGATCCGAGCAACGAAAGCATTCTGACAGACAAAGTACTTGAGTGTGAGCTTTTAACGAATAAGTACAACAAGAGATTTGGGAAGGCGACTTCTACTACCCAAAAAAATAAATGAACCACTGGCGCTGGCTATTGGGAAAGTAAGGAAGTACAATAATACAACAACAAAGGTGTCTATAAAGCTTCCACTGCCACCACCACCACCACTACTACCAATGCTGCTGCAAAAGAGAGAGAGAGAGATAGAAAGTAATATGAAGAGTAGGAAAACTGAAGAGGGTAAAAACCAGTGATGACTAGCTGTGTGTTTTTATGTGGCCGTGATTGTATGGTGATCCGTGGTATTGGAAGAGAAAAAAAATTTACTTGACTGGACTTACACGCAACAATGACAAACTGGTTAAGTAAGCGAAAGGAAAAAGAACCAGGATCACTGCTGCGGTGGAATCTCCGGTGTTTTTTTTGAATGCTTACAGAAGTTTGGGTTTATAAATATATGTTATGCTTCCTGTTCTCACAATTTATTTACTTTATTATTATTTTTAAGCAAAAGTTTCTACAAAATATTTTTTTTTCTACACAGAAAACTGAAGTCTTTTTCATGATTTACTGATCACTATACTAGTACACATTTCTCAGTCTGTGTCGTCCGAGTCCCTTTAGTTTGTAAGGATACGTTTCATGATGTCCCTTCATTTCCTGTGTGTAGGTGAGTAGTGGTGGTTGGGGTATACATACATATATAGATACATGCCTGCATGTAAAAAAAAACATGAGATGAGGGCACGTAACAAAAGAAAAAAGGGCAAGGATCATTGGGCACACACTCTGCTAGGAATCGTTCATGGGGGTAGAGTGATATACATAAGTACTACTACTGGTGGTGGACCTGTGCACTGTGCACACATACACAAACACAATATGGAGGAATTTTTATTTTCTGGTGGATAACTACAACAACGACTGCGCCTTCTATTTTTTAGCTGCGGACTAACAAGAATAAATGGGAAAACATTCGTCGTTTAATAATAATCAAAGCGAGAGACAGAGAGACTCTAACAAAATATATGGGTATCCAATGACCAAACCAGACGACCAACCAGAGAAAAATATGTAGCGTTTTTTTAAGAGAGAAAACAAAGAAGAAGAAGTAGAAACAATTCCAATCGAAGAAGAAAAAAGTAAAGTTTTTTTTAGCGTGTTCCATTATTGCGTAATATATTAGTGGAGGAAACGAAAGGCTAGCATTACACTAATAACATGGATGAATGGACCAAAGCATATTTTTTTGTGGTGCTGCTATATTTATACCTAATATATTGATATATATGCATATGCTATTGACTGGCTACATAATCAAAAATACTCTCAGCAGCAGCAGCAGCAGCAGCAGAATCGGGGACAATTTTCTTCAGGGAGAAAAATTGAAAGAGATCTCTGTACATATGTAGGAAAGTTATGTATGTATTAATACCAAAGCCACATCCAAAAAGATTTTTTTTTCAGAAAGGAACATTAATATTTTTCTTTTTGTCTCATCAAATATTTGGTAGAAGCCGATTCTCAGGTTTTCTCTGTTTTATACATTGGTCATGCCCTGTGGTGGACTGTGGAAGAGAAATGGGAAGAGAGAGCAGTTTTGGAGGACTATGTATTTTTGAGAGTGTGTGTGTGAATCAGTCCAAGATTGGTAGCAGACTGACTGACTGGCAGAATGGGACACGAGAGAAGCATAAAAGCAGAGCTAAAACAGGAGCAGTAGTAATAGTACTAGTAGTAGTAGAAAAAGCAGAGAAGTGCAACATTCACAATCAGTCAGTAGCAGAAGAGCAGCAAAAGAAATAATGGTTTTCCTGGTCACTATATACTGTGTGTGTGTGTGTATATATGTATATGTATATTATGGAGTATGTATATCTTGTACATGCTATGGCAAAGATATAGCTCAGATGCAGACAGAGAGGCAAGCGAGGAGGAACAAAGGTTGGATCAGGATGAAAGTAGGAAAAACCTTGGTTCCTACACTCATTTTGATTGAAACTGGCTTGAACATGTATATCGGGTTTTTCTTTTTCTGTGTAGGATTACACGACTTTCACAAAAGCGGTGAAGCTCTTCAGCAAACGAGGGAGAGAGAGACGGATGGATGGATGGATGGAAAATAGAAGATCTGCTGAGATCGTGGGATATTTTACAGTACACAAGTTGTGTTGACAGCATATGTAGAAAAATAGAAGGTTTAACAGAAAGAGAGAGAGAGAGTGAGAGTATGAGCGAACTTACTAAAAGTGTGTTCAACTTATTTTTTAAACAAAGTACAAAAGTGAAAAACAAATGTAGTAGAAACGCTGAATAGACGAGAAAAATGGAGAAGGATTTCAAATAAGCAAGGTTGTTGAGATGAGCGAGAGAGAGAGAGAAAGACGAAATAAAAAGGCTGGAGGATCTTTTATAAGTATTGGCGGGTTTAAAGATGATCATGATGATGAGGAGGCTGATACCCAACAACTCAACCTGGCAAGCTGGTGTGGTATTGGAATGAAGAAAAAGAAGAAAAAATGGTTGAGCCTAGGCTGCAAATGTATGGGAATATTAAAGAAGACAAGGTACTACGAATTCTGCGGAGGAGGAGAAGCTTTTCTTTCTTTTCATCTTATCTTCTTCTTTTACAAAAAAAAGGTTGCATCAAAGTAGCAATATATAAATGTATACATAATGTGCAATATAAAATTTATATTGTAAAAACATCTTGACATTTTTTTGTAATACATTGTCTTTCCCATTCGTCCTTCTATCTATTCTGAAAAGCGTAATCCAATAAAAATAGATTTTGCATTCATTCCCATTCCCATGAAAATTGCTCATAATTAGTTTAAACACAAGGGACGACGATCGCTGAGCATTGCAGTTTTTCACTCTTTTTTTTTCTCTCTCTCTCCATCTCAGAGCTCTCTGCCTGCCACTTTGCTTTGTATTGTGTATCTCTTTCCGTGTGTGTGTACTGGGTTTCCTCTCTCTTCTCTCTCTCTCTCTCCCACTCTCCCTCTTCTTCACTCTCTTGTGGTCGATGGGGGAATATGCACGCCGGCGCTTGCATGTTTTCTCTATTCTCATTTTTTCTGTCAACCGTTCTCTCTCTCTCTCTCTCCGTTTTTTTCTAGTATACTTACTACTGTGGATGACTGGCTGTTGTTGCTACCAGGATTCCCGTGTATTACACGACACACGTATGTGCACGTTCCACCTTCTTGTACATTCCTTCATGGTAAAAAGATGAAAACAAGCTATTCCAACATACATACTTGCGTACATTCTCACCGCCACTACCACCACCTCCACCACATAAAAGTGGGTACATACATATTATACGGGAAAGTAAATGGGAGCTCTGAAAAGAGAGAGAGAGAGTCAGTGAGTGAGCTTCTCGCTCCATCATGATCGATTAGGTTTTACCAGAAGCAGCAGTGGGAAGAGAAGCAGCTCCACTGCCATTGGAATACCAAGTGCACGAGCAGTAGTAGCTTTGACTTTGTATGTGTATTTGAGAGAGTGAACAAAAAGAAGAAGAAACATCAGACAGAGCAATAGCCAAAAACGGACACGAAGGAGGTGGAGGAGGTGGAGGGAAGAACTCCAAAGTATGGATTTCCATTTTATTTGGTGTGCGTGTGTGTATATGTATTTGCCTTGCCTTTGCTTCGCTTTTCCTTTCATTTTCTTTCCCAACCGACTCAACTCCACTCTCACAACCTTTTACTTTCTCACACACATACAACTACACAGTATGTGTGTGTGTGTGCACCATCATTGCACAAGTTTTCTGATTGTGAGTATTTTTGTATGAGCATAATACAAACTACATATTCCTCTTCCGTTCCTCCTTCTCTCTCTCTCTCCTCCATATTCTCTCCGACTTGGCTTCCCGTTTTCCCTCATTTTACTTTTCTCATCCGCTCCCTTCTCTTCTTTTGCTGTCTTTCGCTCCTCCGCTCTTCCGTTTCGTTTAGTTGGACGCCCGCACCCTTCCTTTTAACATCACACACTATATACTCTCTGTATACTCACCAAATTCCTTCGTATTTTCTCTTTCTCTCCAAAATTTACAGTGAATTATTTTTATATTTTAAATTGTGAATTAGTGCTTCCTGTGAATATTCTACATACATTCCGTTCATCAGTAAAACTAGTTTAATCTCTGCGACGTGATTGCGTGCCTCCGTAAACTATTATAATTTCTTTTCTTTACCTTGTGTCCTTTTACCTTCTACAAAATATTTACAGTGCGTATATATATTATTTTAGGTTTAAAAAGAAAAAAATATATATTAAAAAAAATTTGAGGACCACCGCCTTCATCACAATCATCATCCTCAACAACAACAATAATAACAACGCAGTTACCCACATTTATCTACAGTTGAATGAGCAAAATAATTCGTGTTTAAACAGCTCATCATCATCATCATCATCACCACCATCAAAATAATCTCAAACAAATATTTTATTATTTTTTATAGCTCATTTCATTTTTTTTTCATCTTATTCACTCACTAGTATAATCATAATCTATATATTCAATTTAAATGCACTTTGTGTAATGGTCGTCTTTTAAATCACAAAAAAAATTATAATAAAGCACTTTATCTACTATTTTTTATATTTTATAATTTTCAAAATCACTCTCAAAATCTTTATTTTACTGCAATTACTATAAATATATATTTATTGATTTGATAGTATTTAAGTATTCATTCAACAGCACACTACCGTCGTTGTGTCTTCCTCACTCTAATTATATTGTATGATATGTAATATTACTCCACACGTATAGATATATATGTATGTATATGCACCGTATATATCACTATATCTGGTAAATCTCTATATATCTCTCTCTCTATATACTCACTTTAAATTGCACACTTGACTCTATATATACTACTACTACTGCACAGTTACAATAATAATTAATTACCTATATCACTGTATATTATATGATTATTGTATTTATCCTCACGTTCCATCATCAAGCTCAGTGCCTTTGATCATCATCACAACATTACATTTTCCTTGCAGATGAAATTTAACTTATTTCGCCATTTTGTATTTTTATTTTAAACGCAAACGCTTTAAGCTCAAGCATTCTTTTTATTTTTTTTAAAGCAATCACTTTTCTCAAACAGCTACCGCAGCAGAATCACAATTATCTCGGCCTACAAACACAGCTTTTCGCTATATATTTGCTTTACAATCATTTGCTAAACTATTAGTTTGCTCATTATCAAAGCTTTTTATACTTATATTTTGCTTATATCTGATGTACTTTCACCTTCTCTATCAGAAGATGATGATGACGATGATGGTATAAAAATAAATAAATAAAAATTTTCTACCATAAACAAATTTTCTCTCTCTCTCTAAATGCACAAATATAATATTCTCATTATTACAATTTATTATTAAGCTGCACTATATATAAATATATATCGTATAAGTTAGTGTTATAGGTATGTTGTATGTATATACCTCTATATATATTTCTCTATTTGTAATGTAATTGTATGCACCCACTGTACATTGAACCCTGTCGCTGCACTCTCACTCTCACACGCGCCAGCTATCTATCTCTCGTTTTTTTTGTTATTCTATCTTTCTGTTCTGTCTCTCCCCAAAAAGAAAATATATAAATACATACCAACTTGCTATATATTATTATACCACCCATCATCCAATTCATCTCTATATCTATAAGAGCTCTGATCTACAACGACTGGTACTCTGAAGGAAAAGAAATCATGGAACAGTGAAAATGGAAACGGAAGCAACAGCAACGTTGGTGGTATACAACAGCAGACGCAGCAAGAACGACAAGAGGAATTCTATGAAAACCACCTCCATCCACTACCACCATCACCACCTAGTCCTCATCTCTTACAATCCAAATTTTTTGCTCGTTTCAGGTTGGTAACAAATTTTAAGAAAAAAAGGAAAAAATGTGTACATATTTTTTTTTTTGAAAAAAAAAAAGGTTTTTAGTGTTTATCGTCATCATCACAAATCACAAACAAGGGTTAATACATGTCAGATTTACGTCAGGTTACACTTGATTTATTAAGATTTAAGAAAGATGAAAGGATAAAAATGAAAATGTCAAGTAAACAAATTAGGGAAATGAAATGAATAATATTTTAAAAGTTTACTTGTTTCATTTTAGAAATTACATTGATTAGTATGTGTGCTAAAAAAATGAATTTGATCCTTCAGACGAATTTACTTCTTCCTTTTTGGCAATTATTCTACTTTTTCAACTTCAAAAAGGATCGTTGAGATAAAAATTGGAAAAACAGGTACAAGTAAAAAATGTATATGTATATTTTTAGTAATATGAAGCCAAATGACATAAAATACACTTTTGAGAGTTTTTTTTTGCATATAAAAGGTCGATTTGATTTCACATTAACGTCGTTATTACCTTCCTAATCAAATCAGTATGATCAAAGAAGATTTTTCCCCAATTCCATCCAAGTCTCAATTTAAAAAAAGTTATATGATTACCTCCATCTCTCTCTCTCTCTCTCTGTGTGTATGTATATTTCGAATTGAAAAATATTTTTTATTCCCAGAAGTAAAAAAACCTACATGGGTACCTATGAATATATAATAATAAAGTTACTTGTATTCACATAGGAATTCATTATACATATATAATAGGTAGGTAGAAACATGATAAAAAAGATATAAACACACACAGTAAAAATATTATGTTAGATGGATAGATAGAGATAGAAAGAAAGAGAGAGAGAGAGAGAGAGAGTGAAAAGAAAGAGGAGAAATCGAAAGGGAAAATGACAGAGAAAGAGGGAAGTGAGGGTGTGGCGCCATTTAGACAAGCCTCCGATCGATCACTGTGCTGCTAGAGCCCCGAAGAAAGCCGTGCATGGTATGTGACTACTATACTATACTTCCATTTCCAGACACATGTAATACAAAAAAAACACACACTTACAAAACATATTCATCCACCACCACCACTACCAGTGCCTCCACAACAGCCATAAAAAATATAAGAGGAGAACTCTCACTCTCACTCACCAGGAGTGAACTCTCTCCGTGTTGAAAAAGGTAGTAGTAGTAATAGTAGTAGCAAAACCCGAACCACACATACATACAATCCAAAAAAAAAAAGCTCAGGAAATAAAAATCCTGTACCAGTACCACCACTACAGCGACTTGTACGTGCATCAACATCATCATCCTTAGAATAAGAGCTACCACCTCTGAGCTACCATCATCATCACCACCACCACTACAATCATCATCATCATGATCACTTATACGACAAAAAAATATTACTATTATTATTATGGTATAATATAATGATAATAATAATAATTTCATCATCATATACATTTTTTTCACTGTCCAAATTTTTTATTAGGCTATAGTC
The DNA here is from genome assembly GCA_027744095.1 of Zhuqinia jingwanae. NCBI lineage: Eukaryota > Metazoa > Arthropoda > Collembola > Entomobryomorpha > Paronellidae > Zhuqinia > Zhuqinia jingwanae. The sequence goes on along the minus strand of JAHZNC010005043.1, from coordinate 9,690 downwards.
ATATGTATCAAGGATAATCGTAATCAGGTAGGTAGAGACAGACAGACGTATGTACATACATTGTATGAGATGATGAAGCATCCAAATTACAACATAGGTAACAAGACAGATAGTACGAGTACTTAGTCGTATCATATATTATGTACCTACATAATATTATAATAAGTCTTCTGCATTCTTCTGTCCATTTTTTTATGCTGGAATGGGATGGATTGATAATGAGAGTGAGTACTTTCTTGGGAAATCCATTAGACAATATTTTCTTTTTACTATGGTACTTGCATATATCATCTATACATAAATATTCAAGTTTGTGTGTACCATATAAAATGCATAATCGACAAGAATAATATTACTGCATACATAAATATCATTACACATCATACATACCTATAATATGTAGTCATTTTGCAATCTTGCCCATTTTTTATATGCATTTTTGATTAAATTACTACAAAATGTGGTATCAAGTAAGAACATGACTACCACCACCACCATCATCATCATCATCATCATCACGCATATTATATTATTATAACTACAATATGTCCACCCACGCGTAAATAATAAATAAAAAAGGCGAGGAGTAGTAGCGAAGAGCATAATACCATTTATTATTATTATTATTATTCTGCAGAATGATGATAATAGAAATAATAATAATAGTAATAATAACAATGTTATTGCTATTATTGGAGTGGGACGAAGTCGACTGCTATGCCAACACTTCCACTATTTATACTACTGCATCGTGGCCTGGCAGCATAAAAGTCCATGTCGTACATCTTCATTAATTTACACACACATATACTACTCTTATATAAAGAGAGATGGTATGCATGACGTAAGGAAAGATTCCACATTTCCAGTGGAATATCATCCACTCATTTTTCCAGCATGTGTCAGCAGCACTGATGTTGGTGGTAGTTGCAGAAGCAGGGATGTAGATTTTTTTATTTTCTCAAATAACAATTCTGCTGGTGCTGTGTGAGTGTGTTGTTGGGTGAAGAAGGAAGAGATGCATTAGGGAAAGAGTGATGTCGGTTGATGATCCTCCTGCTCTGCCGCTGCTGCATAACTACATATACATATAACCTTGCCATCTCATCCTCATCTCATGACTCCATCCCTCATTTACATAAATACTACACACAAACACAGCAGGCCAGGAGCGGAAAGCCCAGAGACCAGGCAAGACCAGACCACACCAAAGCTTTTACGTTTTTCTCTTCGTTTCCTGTTGCCTTACTTGACTAGAAATCTAGCAGCATCAGTAGTAGTAGTTGTAGTAGTAGTAGTAGTAGTAGCAGCAGCAGCAGCTCCGCAACAGAGAGAAAAGTAAGCTGATAGGAGGCCTCGCCACTACATAAGTACCGTATGTACTATCTTTTTTTTTTAAATAAAAAATAAAAAAAACTCACAGCTTTCAGAGAAGCTTTTAAAAAGAGTGTTCTGCTAAACAACCAAGCATATGCCATGCCAGACAAGAGAGCGAATGGATAAAAGCTTCGTTTCTTCATAATGTCTTTCTTTCTTTTTTAAATAAAAAAAGGTAAAAAGTGATATTCCTCTTGACAGCACCAAAGACACAAGGCAAAAAAATTTTTTTCATCAGTTAGACAAAAAAAAGTAAATAATGTATCATTTTTTGGTGTCATATGGTCGCATTTTTTTGGTAATGTATATACATATGTACGTACATACGTAAAGTAGTCAGTAAATAAGTAAAACCATCAACTCAGATCAACACTCATCTCCTCCTTATTTACAATAGGCACGCACTTACAAAAGAAATACAAGTGGAAGAAGAGACAGAGGAAGTAGCGGTCAAAATTCTCAAGTTGACCTGACTCTCTCACACAAGTACCAAAAGTACACACTTACATTTATTTAGGGACGATATGCTCTTTCTCATGAGGGCAGGAGCTATAATACATATATAAATATCTGTTGTACATTATGCAAAATATAAAATGGTTTCCTAATACCGGAAAAATGTGGGAAGTTGGATGGAAGGAGAACAGGAAAATAAAGGAGAGAGAGAGAGAGGGGGAGAGAGAGAGCCCAAGTCCTTATATCAATAATATTATTCCCTACTTTTCGTCTGCTTTTTTATTTCTTCAAATAAAAAGGTAATATTATCACAGAGCATCTATCCATACATCCACATCCACTTCTACCACTATCACCAGCATATACCAGCTTATAAAAGAAGAAGAGGAGGAAGGTGGGGAGAAGAAGAGGGCACGTTTCCATTAACACCATCATTGCCACGATATACCCCTCATCATAATATTGTTTTTTTTAAAGATTTCTCAGTGCTCTCTATTGTGTAGAGTGATCTCTGTAGATAAGTAGAAAAGATGATGCGGGTTTGTATGTAAGCATGCATCATGTATTATATGATATGGCAGTAATACAAAGCAAGCTGTTGTTGTGTGGTACTTGCTATATTATATTGCTGTTGTAAATTGAGATGGAAAGAAGATACTGTGTTTCTTTTCCCATAAAAAAGAAGCAACCTATATATTTGAGCATTTGGTTACAAGAGAATAGAAGAAAAGAAGGAGCATAATGAGGAAAACAGGAATGAGAGAGAGAGAGAGAGGAAGGGAGAGAAGGTATTTTATACCGCACGGAGAAAATACATGGTGATACGGGAGAGGCATAGATTTTACAGGAAAAGAAAGAGAAAAGTACCTTTTTTGATCTAACTTGTATTGCTACTAGCACCACTGGCACCATTCATTCAACACATAACGCGGAGCTTATAACTTGACACACCACACGACAATGCACTGTGTAGCAAGATAGGGGAAAAAAGGAAAGAAAAGAAAATACTGGGTTTTCTTTCTTTCCCCTTCTCTTTTCATAACTATATGGGGTCGGCCATAGCACAAGGCAAAAAAGTATTTTTATATACCTATAAACTTATAAAGAATTGCTCTATGAGATCCATTCGTAGGCGGAATACAAGTTCCATATATATATATATTGTTAGGATACACGTAAAGTGTGCACGACCCCCATGAAAAGTGAGTAAAGGAAGGAGTATGAAAAGACAGAGAGGGAGAAAAAAGAGAGATAAAAGTAAGTGGCGGTAGTATGCTGGAGACTAGACAGAAGAGTGAGTGTGGTGGTGACGGTGGTGGTTGGATGGTCTACACACACACACGAGAGAGAGAAAATAAAAAATATTGTGTGGATGTGTGATGATGATCATGATGATGACAGTAGTAGTAGAAGTAGTAGTGGCGGTAGTAGTGTGTTGGTGGCGGCAGCGGCATAGTGATGATTGTGAAACAAGTGCGAGTTTGTTCTCAGTGTGTGCAACAGCAGCAACAGCAGTAAAAAGAAATGTAAACTTGCGTTTTTGTTGTAACTATCATTGGATTTGAGGAAAAGAAAAAAGAAGTAAGGTAGCAGTAGTAGGAGTAAATAAGTAGTAAGTCCATACATTAAGTATTACTATTTACTTATTATTACCGTTATTGGAATGGAGTGAAAGACGAGGGGAGAGAGAGAGAGAGAAGAGGAGGAGGAGGAAGAAGAAGAAGAATCACCCTTTCCTTCTGGTTTATATACATACTTCCACGATGGAATGGTCGGTGAAAAAGAGAAAACCAATTCCATTTCCTTTTTTTTTTGCTCCTGCTGTTCCTACTTCATGCGATGTGTACTCTAAAAACACTATTCCGATTCTATCGCTCTCTCACTATCCATCGTCTCCCTTTCTCTGACTCATTCACTTACTCACTTACATAAAACAACACATTTGATAATAATAATAATAAACTGAAAGACAAGACATGAGAGAAGCTTGTACGTATGTAAGCCTGCTAGAGAGTAACCCGTGCAGAGAAGAAGAGCAGAGATAGAGAAATGTGATTGTGATGAGGAGGATGATGATGCTGCTGCTACTGCTGCTGAGAACCGACATCGGCTGGGGAAACGAGGGAAAAGTGTGGCAGAAACTAGTAGCAATTTTCTCTTCTTGTCTAGAGGAGTGGAACGCGAGAGAACAAGTTACAAATTTCTTGGCAGTATGGTTCCTTTTTGATTTGTTGTTGTCATTATTATTATTCTTGTGCATCAAGTTCATATAGACTTATAGTAGACTAGATGAACTGTTTCAAGCCTGCTGATAATCGGGAATAATCGATAACTTTTAAATCTTACTCTTGTCAAATTTTTTTTTGCTGACAAAGTTTAGTTGAGTTTAGAATAAGTTGACAGTTGACTAGGGAACGTGGATTAGGAAACATATTGTCTCAAAAGAAATTAATCACGTTGCATTTAGCATACTTGTAATCAATTTAAAGGGAAATAGACCGGTAAGCAGTTTAAAATGATACGACAATAATACTCTATTTTTTAAATATCTATTTCAGGATTTTCTGGCCTCAAACCTAAACCGGAAGTTACATATGGAACAATACAAAGAACATTGCTAGTGCTACTGCGCAATTATTTAATTGCTATCATCGCTACAACTGGAGGGTCATCGGGTATCATCATGCCTTGTGCCGTGTCAAATATTGTACAGTCCCATTTTCCCATACATTTCTCTGTCTGAGGAAGAAGAAGTAACACATACCGCCTTATTCGGAGTGATAAAACGAATCTCCAGTCAGCATGGGAAATAGAGGGAGCAAGAGGAAGGAAAACAGAGGTATAGACAGACGGAAGGATAGATAGATCCGGGCATCAACCCCTATTCTACCACTGCCATTTAAAGCTGGTGAGGATTCCAATGAATATCTGGTTGGTTGATTTTGACTGGAATGGAGTGTAGAGGAAGAGTGGAAAGCGGAGCAGCTGTTGATCTTTATGTTGTTGGTGATCAGTGCAAGGCTATGATATTGTCCTGTCACAGCAGTACTGAATATGAGTTACTGGTGTGTCGGGACATATCCCTAGCTTTTGCTTCGGAAAGCAGCCACCAACAACGATTTTTTTAGTACAAAAAAAGATACAAAGATATCAACATACACCATTTAGGACCCAACGGATCATCATCATCAATTGTTTCACGTATGTAAAAAAAATGTGCGTAAGTGTGGTAGTTGTAGAGCACAGTAAAGTTTGACTTGTGTAGAAAAAATTAAGAATGATTTTGAGATCGATATTTTTTCATTTTGCCTAATCATTAGCTATTCTCACGCTGATACATAATGGACACCGAACATTTTCCAAAGTAATTATTTAAAAAAAACAATGCAGTTTGTTTTTTCTTTTTAAATTTTAATTCATATTTAACTTTTCACGCCTCCGCAATTTCAATTTTTTTTTGTAGGCGTAAGGGATACTAATTGGTTCTTCATTAAGGTGATGGGAAAGAAAACATATACAAATCTGGCTGCTACCAGTTTCATACAAGAGGTTCTCTACCCAAACCGGAAATTTGCTACTTTGTGACATTTCAATTCAAATAAAAACGTAAGTGTTCAAATAGTAACTACAACTATAATGATGATGTATGTATTTATGTGTGGAGGAATGCCATGTATTTATTGTAGTTTATTTTTATCATATTATCATTATGCAAAACATTTATTCACATTTCATTGTCACTCATAATATTAATCATCTTTGTTGCTTTTGTATGTTGTTTGTCACAGGGAGCGTGTGTGTGTGTGGGGGAGGTGACACTCTGATAAAGCGTTACACTTTTTGTTGTTGGATGGTTAATTTGAAAAGGAGGAAGCCCATTACTCCTAATTGCTGATAGTTACGACGATGACGACGTGAGCCTAATTTGTTGCTGCTTCTTCTTCTGTTGTTGTAGAGTTGTCGTCATCATCATCATCATCATCATCATTATTATTAATTTTATTATCATCGCCAGGCAAAAAACATGTACACATTTACATTACTATTATTATCACCATTGGATCATCCTTCCTTTTAAACAACATTTTGTTTCTCTCTGTTGCACTTGAATGATGATGATGTCTTTTTTGTGTTCATTTATTCAGTTCACTTGTTTGTTTCATTCGAGCAACAAAACAGTTTTTATAGCAGCAAACATACATAAATACTTTTACTGCAAGTAATAAAATACAAAAATAACTTTTGCTTTCTCTCCGTGCGGAAAATTTGCACTCTAACCTTTGAGCGTAAAAATTCATGGATCCACCTACACCGCCTGCCACCCACGCAACACACGCCTTCTCACTATTGAACAAGGCGATAACTAGATCTGACTTCTTGGAATGACACAAACACCGTCAATAGCAGATCACATCATATTTATGAGCATTAATTTTTTATTATTTATAAACATTGATTTTTCTATATGAGCAGCTAGTGGAGAAATATAAACTCACATTTGAAGATCTGAAAAATACCCAGAATGCATGCCTAGCAAGTAGCATGCTTAATCTCTTGTTAGGAAAGGAAAGGAAAAAAAAAGGAAAAAAATTGGGAATATAATTCAAACTGATATGACAAGTAAAATATTATTTCACCTTTAAAAAAATACTTATGTGGTTTTCTTGTAAATACTTAAGTCAACACAGGATAAAAGAGACGAGAAATAAAAGAAATTGAATATTCCAAGACAGCTTTCCCAACAACAAGAATGATTCAAGGGGGCAAATGAATTTAGATGACAGATGACTATTCAATGGTAGAATTACACAAATGATACATTGTACATAAAACGGTTATTTACATACATACATGAACGGAACAAAAAAAAAGATCGTCAAACTTATCTGGAAAACATTATATATACCACCAACAAGGACACTATTGTAAAACAACAACAAAACATAACAATAATGACAACGACAGCGGCAAAGCGTCATTTAATTTTTTTTGTGTGTGTATAGGTTTCCATTCAACCAAAAACTACAAACAATTTTTTTTATTATCTTGTTTACTCCGTTTTTTAAGACGCTGCTACCTGCTGTGCAACTTTACAAAATATCCTCGTCGTCAGTATGTTTTTTGCTCAAAAATCTTTTTGTCATTTTATTTATTTTCTTGCAACTTGACTTTGTAGCAACAGTCTGCTCTACATTCACTCATTGACTCATTATTCGGTCTCCTCTATTGCTCGGCATCTTGCTTTGTATTATTGGTATACTTCTTGGATACTTTGAAAAATAACAACAACAAGAGATTCGACATTTCAAAACCCCTATGTTTATATTCCCCTTTTTTCGATAAAATTTTTATTTGTCATAAAATGGCAATAATAATTACTCTTCTCAGACTATATAACATTCGCGGCAGTGCCGCCACACAAAACACACCACCTTTTGTCTACTAGTGTGCTCAAATTCTTCAAATATTTGTTGGTTGTGCATTGAGTTTCTTCACTCTGTTGTTTCTTATCGTCAACTCTTGGCTCATTGTTGTAGCATATACGTATAAATACACAGAGACACACATAGAAATGCTACACTTTTTTGTTGTTGTTGCAAAAATCCATCCTGCAACCGTAAATAAATTACTGACTTCAATGTATGTGTATACATATAATATATATAATAGGTATACAGACACACATATGTTCATTGTTTTATTATTATTACCACTTGGTCTTAAAACGAATCACAGAGAAAGATAGAGAGAGAAAATGAGCCCTCATGAAACAAGATAAATACCATATCACCTTTTTGTACCCATCATCATCTCGTTGATGTTCAGCATCCGCAAAACATAATTCCTACTTATCACTTGTGTTTGTACCCCACATCATCTCATAATAATAATAATAATAATAATAATAATAAATAAATAAATAAAATAAATAAATAATAATAATAATAACCACACAATTCCCATCATTTTATTACAACGTACTCAACAAAAAGCCAAGCCATAAGCTACGACGCCAAAACGACAATACATAAAAACAAAGCAGCAGCAACAGCAACAACACAATGGAGAAATGATAAATAATAATAATATTATTTATTCTTTCAACTGTCGTCAATCTTGTTGTCTTTTTATTTGTTTGGCTTCTCAGCTTTTTAAGCTGTCTGTCAGCTATTTACGACAGAGCGTTTTCAGAATAAACATTCCTTCTACCAAAATGATACACATAATATTTCCTTGGCATAGATTTTAGTGTATTCCTTCACACACAAAATAAATAAATAAATGTTCCTCTTGTTTCCATCCCAGAAGATCTAATAAACATTTTGTATTGCTATTTATTATGATCATCATTAAAGCTCGCATGCATGCCCTGAATTTTTCGCTATTGTCAGCAGTCAGCATGCTGCAGGTACACAAGGACAAAAGCTGTCAGATTTCATTTATTTTAAAGAAATTTGAAACCGTTGGCATGTATCAAATGACTCGAAACCTCAAAGGATGCATACATTTTATCAAGCATAAATACCTACGTACCTTTTGTACATGTTGATCTTACATGAACGCATGTACACCATTAGTTCTGCATATGTATGTATGATATTTTGGCTTCGCACTACTACCACCATGCACCACCACCAAATAGATAGTGAATTATTTGTTATGTAACGCTAAAATATATATTTTTTTTTGTTCTTTTGTCTTCTAAATAATATTCTTGTTCCCATCATTGACATTACATAATATTTATTATGATCTATTACGTAGATGGCATGCCAAAAATCCCTTGACAGCCTGCTTGTCATGTCATGTTGTCAAAGCCAAAAAATATTTCAGTGACGTAAAACAACAAAAACAAAGTTTACCTATTTGTCATTATATAAAATAGTTTGTAGCTGTTATGTAGCCGTATTCCCATTTTTTTTCTTTGTTACTCCATTCATCATTTTCATTTCCATTTTGAATTTAAACAAAAGAGTGGATGGATACTCTTTTTTTACATCATCGTAATAGATGAATAGAAAACGTTCCAAAATTCCTAATAATCCTTCTTTATCTCAAAATCAGAAGGAGTAGAATAACAACCCATATAAAATATATATTCCATACGATATATACATATTATATATATTGAACGATAAATAATACCTCTGTGAGAAATGTAGAAATAAAATACCAACTTCAAAGAAGAAGAAGAAGAAAAAATACAATCTTGAAAACAAAGAGATAAAAGTTTTAAGATGGGTGTCGTAAAAATAACACACGTGCACACACTCTACTCTCTCTGAAAAGTGTCAAAATGACACAAAGTTTGTTTTCAGTTCCTCATTTTCCTTCTCTTTTTGTCAACTTTTTTTTTGTATCGTACATAAAAAATGTATGCAAGTCGTACTAAAAAGGCTCGATAAAATCCAGTCCAAGAGTCTCTTTCGTTCTTATTGAGAATCAAAGGAAAAGACACCATCATCACCGCCATACTACTACCATTACTACATTTCTGCATCTATTTACTGTGGAGATTAAAGCATGACGAAGGATGATAATATGCCCTTACATACGTATCGTTTGTCATTTCACCCTTTTTTCCAGCAACAACCACTATAGCTACAGCTTCTGCTGCTGTCACTACATCTATCTATCAGAAATGATATTTATACCCGACTCCTCGGTAATAGAAAATATTTGTACTTTGTCTAGTCGGTAATCTACTACAGACTGATGCTACTACTACTACTACTGCTGCTGATGCTGCTGCTGCTACACGCTTACAAGTTACAAATCGCTTTTGTGAAAAATGATGAGACTGTAGTAGCACTTCACTTGACTGGGCAGCGAAAAATTTAGGTACATGCAGGCATA